>PYUH01000185.1:431306-441753 GCA_016808085.1 Suaeda aralocaspica
CTCATTCCTCCCTCTGTTTGCACCATAAAGTGTATGCGTGCTTTTTGCCTCTTCGTGCAACAAGTGTTGGTTGAACAGCAGCCGAGGTGGAGAAATCCGATATTACCCTGATGCAACTCAATGAACCAGTTGAGTGTCACCCCTTGAGGTGGTGGGGAAGAACTTGCACAGAGCGTGCCTTCACATCCTGTTTGGGACAGCCATTTGAGGCTTTGTAGCGGCCATTGTGATCAGAGGGATCGGTGGTGGCCGTTAAAATGCTCGATGGGTGTACCTTTACCTTCTTTGGGTCCACAGTGTCCCATAATCTCCTTGCTGAAGGAGTCTTGTAGGTGAGACACCTTGATGACGATCACGTCCTTCTTCCTCAAAATCTTCATCTTCATGAAACCGGTAAGGTTTCTCATTCGCCTGGAGTCCGAGGGAACGATGCGCCCGGCGAGGGCTACGCTCTCGGTCTCTAGTTGAATCCTTAGCAGATGGTTCTGATAGGCGGTAAGGACGGTCTTGAGGTCTATGAGTCCGGTTAGGTCCCACAACCTCCTCCTCAGCCTCCTCGCGAGCTCGGCGTTTCTCATTGAGGATAGTCCGAGCATCAGAATTTCTGACCCGGAGGTCTTTGATGATTTCCCTCGCGTCAGTTTGACGCCTAAGCTCCTTACGAGCCTTAATAAGATCCCTGGCATCTTCAATGGTTCTGGATTTATCACGAGCCTTCTGCCCTTTTTCAGCTTCAAACTTCTTTATCTCCTTTACCCAGCTCTGATCAGAATAACCAGGTTGTCCGGGAGCGAGGGTAGACCTACGCTCAGGTTGAGCTTGCTTGCCTTTGGTCCGAGACCCCTCCACATCTTGCCGAGAGGGATGGGTAGGAGCTCGACGTTGCTCAGGGACATATGCTCGGCTTCCAGAAGGCTGGGCTTGTAAGTTCTTGGCGAACTGTTGAAGACTCTCCTGGAAAGTCTGAGTCATTTGTTGCATGATGGCTGTCAGCTCAGCTCGAGTGACAACATCCTGTTGGGGGGGCTGAGCAACTTCCACATCCTGCCCAAGGGAATGCTCCCGAGGATCATGGTTGTTGTCAACCTGGGCGTCCCCAGCAGTGTGCCCCGAAAGTTGAGCTCCCTGACGTCTAGCTGCGTATTGTCTTCTTGAGGTAGTCATGACTTGTTTGAACGGATCCCCTCAGACGGCGCCAATCTGTTCCTGGTAGAACTTTTGTCTGAACTGGACCTACGAACGTTTCTTGAGAACTAAATCTGACCTGCAAAACAGACTGAGGATGACTAACCCGGGGGGTTTTTCCCGGAAACGCCCCTCCGATGCTTAAGTTAGTAAGCTGGAAGAATCGATCCGAATTTTTAGGGAATTTGTCAGAAATATCAGAAAAGCGTACCTTTGACTGCGGAAATCGTACCATATTTATAGTACGAAAGTACAGTTGTCAGGCTATTGGGATTATGACAAGTGTCATAATCTGACATCCCTCCGAAGGGAGTGTCTGTGAGGATCTTTTGTCCCTGTTAGGGGTAAAATAGTAATTTCCTTTGTATTGCCCTGTTAGGGGTAAAATGGTAATTTCCTTATATTGGGCCCAAGGTCTGGACCTGGCCCAAACAAATTAAGTTTATAATCATTTACGGAGTACAAAGTATTCTATATCCCTATCATTTATTTGCTCTCCTATGAATAGTGGACTAAAAAATTAGTAATGAAAAAGTAATATTAACACTCCCAAAGTTTATATGGACAACGCCGATATGTAGTAGGACACTGTAAGACTTATATAGTAGTTGTATTAGTGAGGATGGAGAATTGATCATGAGATGTCTTTATCATTTATCACTTTCTTCAAGGATGGTGCGGCTCCTGTCCGATTAATGTACCAATACGATTGTCTTTTGTTAGCAAGTCTTATTTGCAATGGACCAACCTCCTTTTCTTATTTCTATATATTCATTAAATTCAAGGATGTGTAAATTTTCTGTCCTCACAAAACAATCATTTCAATAAATTAATCACACTATAAAAAAATATGGAAGAGTTTTACAATATGATATATGCGATATATATAGACTAATTTTTGAGTTATGTGTAAGAAAATCGAGTTTTAACTCGTAATAGTATTTACATTGATAATTGGGTAAAACTCATCAACAATAGCAGTATGTACATTTGTTCTACCGTCCTATATATATAGCCTACAATTATATAATCCAATGTAATAACACTATGTAATATTTGAATTTTTTGTCTCTCAAAAACTATTCAATACATTTAAAGATATTGGAAGTAGTCATAACTGCTGCGTAATAACAATGATTCCTATTTCTTCATTGAATCCAATATTAAGTTCTGTAAAAGTAATACCCCCTCTTTCTCTCACTAGTTTTTTAGTTGCTATCTTGTCGTTTTTGACATTATTCATGGTGTAAATTTTACTCATTTTGGTGTTATATGTGTAATGAAAAATATAGTCATATAAAATCTTGTTATATTCGTCTCAATTTATACTTTTTGAATATATTTCTTATTATATCAAATTTAAGATATTAATTTTATAAATTACGTCTTGAAAAATGTGAAAAAGTAAATATACCGACTTAAAAAAGACATATGGAGTAACAATGGTTCCTATTTCCATTGAATCCAATATTAAGTTTTGTAAAAGTCAGCCACTCACAAATTTTTTTATCCTTAGGTTGTGACTTGTGAATTATTTAGGGAGATATTGTAAGGGTTTTACAAACCATAAGTCCATAACTTGGTAAGTTTCTACTTTCTAACTTACCAGTCAAGGTATGTTAGCTCTATTCACGAGTTAAGATGAAAGATTATTAGAATCTAACTTATTAGAGCTTATGAGAATGGATTATTGAAATTGAATAGAATATAAGTTAAAAATGTATATGAATAGAACAAAATGAGAATTGGATTAGAATGGATTGAAGGTTTTAGAATCGGTAATGGAAACTGATAGCGTATACAAACTATTCATGAACCTCAACTATTAATTTAAACTTTGGGTTGAGTTGGTCCTCTAATATGACATCAGCGTTAGGCCTGAGCACGGATCGGATACCCGATCCGAAATTTTGGAAAAATCAATATTTGTATTCGTATCCAATATTTTCGAATATCCGTATTTGGTTTCCAAATAAACATAGATATTTGCAATACAAGATATTTGCAATACAAGAATACGGCAAGACAATATAAGCACCAAATAAAATAAATGAATATGTTAAATCCTGTCCATTAACAATCGCACAGAATAACTTAATTTTTTTAGAAGTACTCCGTAAGATTCTTGAGTTTACTAGTTTACTATACTCAAAAGTCAGAACTTTATAAGAATGACCTATATTTTTGGTAGATTCAATACATAAAAGTTGATATCTAGATATCCGGTATCAAAAAAATTTTGGACATCCAGTTCGTTATCTAAAATTTTGGATATTCGGATATCCAAAAAGGCCAAAAGTGATATTTGAATAGGTATTTGATATCCACCTTTTCGGATCGGGTATCCTAAAAAATCGGATCAAATACATATCGGATTTTCAGATCTTCAAATATTTTTGCTCAGCCCTAGTCAGCGTGACACAAAGTTCACGGGTCCCTCCCTTCTAAGTGGAATTATTAAGTGTTGGGTATGGGGGCCTGCTCATCCACACTCCGAGCCTATTTACTTCAGCATAAAATCATTTCAGTTCAGCTCTTCTTTTATTTTGCTAATCATTAATCCTTCATAAAAAACTTTCAGTTCTATTCAGCTCCAATCAGTTCAGTTCAGTTCAGTTTAGCTGTTTTCAGTTGAAGTAAACAAACCCTTCAAGCCCAACGGGCTCTTGTGTGAGGGTGCGTGATATAGTATAAAACCAATTCTTGAGCCTTAAAAATCAGCTTAAACTTTTGGTTGAATTGGTCTTCTAATATGGTATCAACGCCAACGTGAAACTTAGCTCTGACTATGAGAGGGCCCGTGATGCATCCAGATTTCAAGCTCCAATGGACTATCACGTGAGAAAGTGTAATAGAGTATATACACTATTCCTGAGCCTCAAAAATTTTGGTTGAGTTTGTTCTTGTCCAGTAATAAAAACTTAATTATTGGAATGAATAATTAGAACTCATTGAAAAGTAAATTCTCGTGAAGAGAACACAATCCTAAACTTGTTTTGCAAAGGGACTTGTTAGGGATTGAGAGTGCGTAGCGGAAGTAAAGATGTGTTGATCGAGAAGTATATAATAAAGGATGATAATAGACAAGATTTATAATATGTAGAACACGCAACTATATGTGGGAACAAAGGGGTGTGCAAAAGCGGGTACCCGACTTTGTGGGTAGTGAATTTTACTACCCGAGACCTACCCGAAAATCCCGGGTACCCGTAATAAGCGGATCGGGTAAGCGGGTGCCCGCAATTTTATTTTCCTACTATTTTTTCAAGTAAAGTATAGTTGGACAAATTAGAATATTTATGCTCCTACTTGAAATTACGAACTTGTTTTTTCTTAACAAGCGTGAAAGCAAAATGAACATAGAAAAACCATAAAATACATAGTACATCACTTCATAATAATAAAGAGGCAACATAGTCCATCACTAAGACATGGAAAATAGTAAATTAGTAAAATGAAAAATAAAAAAATCATAAAAGCAAAAATATTAAAAATAAAGAGAAAATAAAAAATAGAAAAATCAAAGCTACATACAAAAATGGGAGTAAAAATTACAACAAAGCTAAACCAAAAAAAATTAGAAAAACAAAGCTAAACTAAAAAAAAATTAGGAAAAATGAAAATATAAAAATTGAACCGGGTATCGGGTACCCGGAACAACAAATTTCGATACCCGTACCCCACCTGAAAAATTGCGGGTACCCGACTTGTAAAAATTGTTTTTACCCTAAAATTACCCGTTTTTAATGATCGGGTAGTGCGGGTATCATGCCGGGTATTCTGGGCCGGGTTTTCTTGCACACCCCTAGGAACAACCCACTAATGACGAACTTTTATTCCATTATATTAGAATTAGGAGAGTACAATTGCCCTTAAAGGGTGTTTTTATTACAGTGAGACTCTCTATTTTTACTCACTAGGAGTATTACAAAAAAGTATAGTGGATTTGTAAAATAAAATATTAGACGGAGGATTACGAGAAAAGTGAAAGGTTTATGTGTTTTGTGGCTTGCTTGTGTTTGTGTTTTTGGTAGTATGTTGTGTGTTGTGTATTGTTTGTTGATTCCCAAATGATGCCCAACCTCATATTTAAGATGTGCTATGGAGGTGGAAGGAAACATGTGAAACTTCTACACACACAATGGTCTACACTAATCTAGAATATAATATTCATGAATACTATTCTATTTTAGATTTTTCTATAAACATTCACAAATTTCTCAATACTTTACTTAGCTTATGTGTAAAGTATGGTGACAAGGACATGTCAGTAATTGAGTTCATATATATTCACCAATTCGCTCTCACACTCACACTCACACTCACACTCACACTCTCACAGATGTGAATTCTCTTCACCATTACAAAAATAATAGTTCTAATAAGTTTCAATAATTTCTCATAAGTTTATAAGTTTGATCTAATAATAATCCCTCTTTCCCTTTTTGATAGCTACATATTAACTTGAAGCATTATTTAGAGATGAGTACTATAATTGTTTTTGAATTTTTATTTTCTCTTGTTTTCAATTAATTGCTACATATTGCACGACTATATGTTATTTATATGGTTAGTTTAGCTCTCTTTAGATTTTTACAAATAAGGAAAAATAAATTTTAAATTTATATATTGAATGAATCTTGTTTGATTCGTCACATTGAGTACTTTCCAATATATAAATTTTTTCCTATATACCCACAATATGAGATATAAAGGTTTGAAATTGTGTCTCAAAATTTGTAAAAAACAAATGTAGCAATTGAATAAAGACAAAAAGAAGTACTCCCTTCGTTCCTAAATTTTGATAAGTTTGGAATCTTAACACTATTCATAAGATGAGAGAATTTTTTTACAGAAAAAATTCATGAAAATAATCCGAACTTTGGACGGCCACCTAATAAAAGACCTAACTTTCGTTTTTTCATTTTTAAACCCAACTTTGCACATGATTTTCCATTTTTGAATTCCTGTAAAAGTTAACTTTATACACCCCTAGCTTTAACTGTTTAAGATAGATTGAGACTATTTACATGTGGGGACTAGGGATGTGCAAAAAATTCCGATTCCTAATTTTCGATCCGATTTTCCGAATTTCCGTTCCGATAATAAGGATATCCGGTCCGGGTTTTTTTGAAATTTGAAAAAACCAGACTGGACATCCGGTTTTAAAAAAAGATACCGGATCGGAACTGGAATGGAATTTATAAAATTCATATTTCAAATATTTAAGGAAAACAAAAACCAGTTTTCCGACTTGGATTTTTTAAAGAATAATTAAGTGTTTTAGAAGAAATTTGGTTAAAAAATCCGGATCTAGAATTTCGGATTTTCCAGAACAGATACAAAATAAGTTTTATTATTCCGAAAAATCTAAATATCTGGCTTTTGGGGTCAGAAAAATTTCGGTATCCGGTTTTGCACACTCCTAATAGAGACCACTATCCCCAACTCAAAAAAAAAAAAATTTGATTTAAAAAAAAAAAAGTTCAGCAATACCATACAGCCATCCAATATATATAATTTGATGACAATCTAATAAACTAAAAAGTATTTGGGCTAGTCGTAGAATCATGCAATCTAAGTTATCACCCCTTTCTTTGCTTAGCTTTGCAGGTTCGATTATCTCATAAGCTAGTTTTAATTTCCTTATTGGCTCTTTAAATTTTCTTTGTTTTTTCACTTAGTACGTAGTAGTACTATTTCGTTCATGTTTGATACTCGTATAAACTTTCGTATCTCTTATTTCCTTACTTGTGCACTTACACCTTAATTTCATTTATTCCTATTATAATCGATGCCCATATTTTTGGAGGGAGTAATTAAGTTTAATTTTCAATTTTATTAATACCATATATAATTATATACAAAGTATACATTTTTTAATTAGACAAAGTTGCACTTTTCTTTCTAATATAATCCCTCCAGCTCAATGTTTAACTTGTTGGATGGTTAATTATTTAACTTTATAGTTTCATAATTGACTCATCTTTATAATTTGTGGATTACGTACAAACAATGTAATTAAAAGTTATAAGTGAGGGGTTTAATTCTTGTCCAATTGCGTTGAAAATTTGTACACACAATTCCTAAGTCTCCATATAAGATGACCGGTTGGTTGGCAAGGGGGAATGAGAATGACTTTAGAAATGGAAATGAGGAAGAATGAAATGATAATGCATTAGATTTAGGTAGTTGTTTGTTTTTAAAAGAAAAGGAATGTAGGACCACTACACAACCACCTTATCACCACCAATCCACAACACAACCACCTTGCTACCTCCCCTCCCCACCACTCACCAATGCCATGAACCCACCCCCAACCCCTCTCCGGCCTCACGACCTCACCCCTACCCCTCGTCGGCGTCGTAACATCACCCCCACCCTGAAACCCTAATGACCCACTAAATCCTAACCACACCCGAAACCACCACAGCCACCCCCAAAACTACCTCACCGTCCCTCTCCATCGACCGGCGAAGGGAATACTATTATTCTGTCGTCCTATAATATTAGAAAATTTAATGTAGACATGTAAATACTAATAACTTGATTACTACCTCTGCACCATAATAGTTGTAACTTTGAGACCTTATTTGTGAGAATTAAAAAATTAATTTGTTAGTTGCAACTATTTTAATACGGAAGTAGTACATAGAAATCCCTATGGCTAGACTACAATCTGAGACATGGTCTTAAGTGACAAAAATAACCTCCAAATGGCCTATTTAATTCAGTTGAAAACACTTGAACCGAACCGAACTGGTTGGAGTTGAACTGAATTGATCTGAAAGTTTTTATTATAGATTAATGATTTTCAATTACGGATTATTGATATAACTATTGATTATTTGTTATTGATTTTTAACTATTGATTATTTATTTTTAACTATTAATTATCGATTTTTTAACTTTAATATTTATGGACTGACTATGACTATTGATTTTTAACTACAAATTATTAATGATTTTTAACTACAAATTATTAATGATTTTTAACTATGGAGTAATGACAAGTAATAATTTTGATATTAATCCACTAATAATTATTAAACAAAAAAAATCGTTATTGGTAGTTTATATGTTATGAAATAAAAATCAGTAATACAAATTCATATTTTTGTGAATGGTAATCCACTTATTTGGTACAATAATATTTTTGTAAATAATGTTTCACTTATATTTTTGTTTCATTTGGTAAATGGTAGTTTCATAATATATTTTTCGTGCAAATAATAAACTAATAAATCTATATATATATATGAAACAAACAAAATGACGATAATTAACGTATTATAAATATATTATGAACACACTAATAATATTATAAACAATTAATATTATGAACAAATTAATTAGCAAAATAATAATTAGTAAAACAAAATAAGAGCTGAGCTGAACTAAACTGGTTAGAGGTGAACTGAACTGAATTGAGCTGAAATAAACTAATTAAAGCTGAACTGAATTGATAACAAACCCTAATTTAGCACATGTAACCAAATCCAAGAGTAGCAAGAAAAGCTTGCCTTTGATAACAAACAAAGAAGATTGATGTAAGAAACCATGTGAGCCTTTGAGAACATCTTTTCAGTAAATAACATAAAACAATAATTTAAAGACTCTCCCCATATTTTCCTGACCAACAGGAGTCAAAAGATTAAAATTTAAAATTACTCTCTTTTTCGTTTTTATTTACTTTGTCTTATGTCAAGTACTCTTTCTTTGCCAAAAAAATATATTAATATCAATAAAATATTTTAGATAATTAAAATAAAAGTAAAAATAAAAACCCAAGTACTCTATTTATATTTGTCCATTCTAATCTGACTTCACTATATACAATTTTAATGTGTTGAATTTATTAAAAAAGAAGTTATGGAATACAATTTAAAGACAATACTGTAAATTAACTTAACGAAATGTTTGAACTAATTTTTACATAAGTGTGTTAATGAGACGAGACAGCTTGTGAGTTACTCGCGAGCTACTCGGTCAAAGCTCGGTCAACACTCGGCTCGAATGAGCTCGGTTCGAGTTCAAGCTCGACTCGGGGTTCTAACGGGTCGAGTCAAGCAAGCCCCTACTCGATTCGAAAAGCTCATGAGTGGCTCGATATATAATTATATATAAGTAATGTTTTTTAATGTATCCCAAAAAAAATTTAAAAATTATTTACTTAATGACTTAAGTTCTTATGTTTTGATTTAGCCGTTCATTTATTTCCATCTCAACCGTCAAAATTTAAGCTAATAAATAAAACTTAAAAAATAAATAATTGTTTATTTATTTAAACAATATAAAATTGTTCTAAGTTTCTTAAAATTGTAAAATATTTATTTAGCACATAACTACATAAATTTGGAAGTTTTTAAGATAATTATGTAATCTTCTGTTTCTATTAGTTACTTCTAAAGACAATTGTTATAAATTTATTTTCAGGTTACTCATTATTATGAATTTGAGCTTCATTCGATCGAGCTCAAGCTCGAGCTGAGCTCACCTTGCGTCCTACCGAGTTGAGTTCGAGCTCCATTTTAAAAGCTCGCGAGCTTTTGAGCTCGAGTCAAGCTAGAGTTTTAAGTTTCGAGTTCAGGTCGAGCTTAATGATACTCGAGCTCGACTCGCATCATTAACACCCCTACTTTTACACAACAAAAGATTACTTTTTAAAAGTTAATCTATGATAAAGGTTATTCACAATTGTTATGTAATACTAATAAGGTTTTGTTCTTATCTTATTTTTACCTATTTTCAGTAAAATAAGTTCTAATAGTTCAGCAAAAATAAGTTCAACTCAATGAAAATAGTTTCAATATAGCAAAAATAAGTTTAATTCAGTATTTCAATTCTTAAATTCTTAATGATTTAATTAAATATATGTATAAAATAGCCAAATAAATTTCCGTTCAATAAAAATAAGTTCAGTTTCGTAAAAATTATTATAGATCAGTAAAATAAGTTGAGAAAACAAAGCCTAAGACCTTATTCTCTTCAACTTATTTTTGCTATTTCACCATATACACTAAACAATTGCATAATGCACTATATGCCCTTAATGTTTCAGAAATGCACCATGTACCCTTGAACTTTTAACTTAATTCACAATATACCGTTATTTTGCTAATCTACCCTTAACTACTTCTAAATTAAGATATTAAATTTGACTAACTTTTATTTATATTAATTTAAATCAATTAATTACATTAACCAATTCAAATTACTTCTACACAACCATCACTCTCCTTCATCATTACCTACTCAACCC
>PYUH01000185.1:441777-520180 GCA_016808085.1 Suaeda aralocaspica
CCCCCCCCCCCCCCCCCCCCCCAAACACCCATCTCCTCCTTCCTCCTCCTCTCTCTTTCTACAAACCTCACTTCAGCTTCATCCTCTTCAATTGACCCATTCTCATTGATGAATGTGATGATAAATTTAAAGGCAAAGAAGTGTTTGATTCTTCAAGCAAAGTACTCAATATCAATTTAGGTTTTAGGAAATTTTTTAAGGTGGGTTTCGAATTTCTAGGTTCTTGTCTTAGGGTTGATAGGTTTCGTATTTGTTGGGTTTAGTGGAGGTGAATTTGGGTTCTAGGTTAGGTGGTGGTCGTCGTGGGTTTGGTGGTCGTGGGCTGATCTATGTTATAGGTTTCGTGGTGGCGCTATGGGTTTGGCGGTCATGGGCCTTGATGGGCGTGGGTTTGGGTTGTGAGGTGGTAGTGGGTAAAATAATTTAGATAATTAAATTCATTAGTTGAAATTAAGATAACTAATAGTTAATTTGGTTTAATATCCTAATTAAAAGATAATTAAATTAAATTTAGGAATCTAAGGATACCTTGTGAATATAGTTAAATGTTCAATGGCACACGGTGCATTTCAGAAATATTGAGGGTATGAATGGTGCATTTTGCAATAGTTTAGGGGTATGTGGTGAAATACCGGTTTCACTAAAATTATGTTTAATTTAACAAAAATAGGTTCAATGTAGCAAAAATCAGTTTAATCCTTATTAATTAGTTATTGATTGTAATAAAAAATACATTCAATTCAACTAAAATAATCAATAAAAATAATTATAGCTCAGCAATAATATATTTAAATCAGCAAAAATAAGTTCAGATCAACAAAAATAAGTTGACAAGAACATAATCTAAGACTACAATTGGCTAATATGATCAAACATAAGTCTATGTATCTCTTCATAATATGAATGTCTATTTCTCCATTCTGTTTACGTTCATATACATAATACTAAAACTTAAATTGTTACATCTAATTTGAAACGGTATTATAAATTCATAATACAAATAGGTCCAAAAGCTAATCTAGTACCCCACCGTCCACCTTCCACGTGAAGTCCTACAGACAAAGAGATTAAATGGCAAACTTTGTTGTTTTGGGCCAATTCTAAGGGCCTCATTGGCGGTGCATCTCCATAAAAGCCCACACTCTTCTCTTCCTTTTTCTTCCTTCTTACAACTAAACAAATTTGAAAATTCATTTCCTTTAAATTTTACTCCATTCTCATTTTCTTCACATCACTTTTCTCTCTCTACGATACAAATAATAATAACATTTCAACTTTCTCTCTCACCAAAGTGGTGAAGTAAAGTGTCAAAATGAGGATGGTTGATGGGTTTTTTGTGTCGGTTCTTCTTGTTTTTGCCACTTGCCACTTTGTTTCTGCTTTTACTGATGGTAAATCCTTCATTTATTTGATTTTATCCTTCATTATTATTATTCCCTTTATAAAGTTGTTATTATATTGAGCTTTTCTTTAATGCCTTTTTTTTTTTCTTTCTATAAAATATGTGTTAGTGTATGTGCTAAATTGTTATGGATTATGTGGTGTGGTTGAATATATCTTTGTTTCATAAACTATACTAAAATACAACATAATTGGCAACTTCTATGTGGGAAAGTTGTTAAAAGAGTTGAATTTGCACAAATTATTTAAGTTTCTTAATTACTTGCACAAATTATTGAAGTTTCTTAATTACTTAATTATTATAACTTTTAACAATAGTATATATTTGTTTTGAGTTGGGACAATATGAGAACGATCTTCAAGAAGTCATTTTTATAGTAACTTAGTGTATCCGTGTAGGCCAAAATGTATGTCAAACATTATTTATATGAAAAAGTAACTTTAAATATAATGATGTGATAGTGATTAACTAGATTGATGTATTATTATTATTAACTAGATTTATACTAAAGTTTCAAGTTATAAGGGGCTGATTGAACATTTTGGACCGTTGAGTAAGTCAAAATGATCGATAACAATCCCCTAAATACTATTTGTAGTGGTAAGTTGTAACTAAATAAAAATGACAAATGAATTGTCATTTTCAATTAAAAATTGACTTTAATTTTCAAACTCATTTTCTTTTCTTTTTAACCATTATCAATTATTACTACCTTTGTTTTTTTTAGGAGTACAAATTAGGTTGTGAGACTTATATAAATCCTTTTTTATCGATCACTGAAAAATTGTAGTAAGACTTATATGAATTCTTTTTTGTCGATCACTGAAAGTTATTACTCCGTACTATTCTAATTCGGTCAATAATTGAGATTGTTTAAGAAGATAAGCCATGGTTGGAACTATTGCTACTCCGCATTATCTATTAGTAAGGTGCTCTAAATTCAATACTAATATGCATTTATCAATTTATCATCATTCTTATGAGCAATTTTGCATCTCTTACCATATATGCTAAGGTAGTTTTCAATGAATACTAAACATGTCAGACCTATGAAGATTGGTTAGGCAGCCATTTATTTCATTCTGAAATTGAGAATTTATTAGCAATATAACATCCTCTCAAATTTGAACTACATTTCAATGTGTCACTTTCCATATTTATGTACGCTACTTGTTGTGATTTTCTAATTCCTTTTACCCATTTTGTTCCAACACTGGTCAAAGCTCTATTTACTTTTACCGTAAATGCTTAAATTTTTTTTGAGGGGCTTTAAATGCTTAAATAATTGGTTTTTGAATATATTATTACCTCCGTAACATATTACTCCGTAGTTGTTAGAAAAAACTACTCCGTAATACTTTACGAAGATGGTAGGTTTCACCCAAAGAATGAAAAAACTAGTAGCATCAAAAATAGATTACATGAAAAAAATAACATTAATTATATTTGGCCATCTAATATTCTTAAATTGGAGTGGCCAGGGAACAAGTTATGGTGTATGGAGTATGGACTATAATTTTATTTTGCTTTTCCTTTCTTCATTAGCATTATTATTATTATTTTTTCACTCATTTAACAAATATATATAATGAATAAAAGGGAAACATTAGTGGACTAATTTTGACGTGGACATGTTACAACTCCCAATGTTATAACATTTCACATGGGAGGCCTGGCCCAAACCTGGGGATCAGGCTTTCTCAAATTTCTTTTGTTTTGTTTGGGAGACAAACACATTTTTTTTCCCTATTTAAGTTAGGTGATGTTGTTTTAACTTTTAAGTAGGAATGAGTTCCCTTTCCCAAAAAAAAAAAGTTGAAACCGAATCTAATATGCTGGCTCAATTGTTAAATAAAAATTCATTATCTTGATTAAGCCCAAAGAAATAGGGCCTTAGTTGATATGGTCACACTTGCTAAGTTGCTAATGTCATTTGATATGATTAATGTGAGATTTATGAATAATGATAATGGTAAAGTCGATTTTTGTAGGGTGTTTTAGTTGACTATGACTAGCGAGTTCACTAACACTATGCTGTGCAGGCCTTGCTCTTTTGAGCTAGACACCTAATTGGGGCTCTACTTAATAATTAAGATATGTCGACTCAAATTTCCCTAGAATGAATTGAATTGAAAATAGGTCTAAAAGAACGGAGCCGTACTTTGCATCATAAGAATCTTGATTAGTGGTATCTCCCAACTTGGATGAAAAGAAACAACTGTAGAGTCCTGAACTTTCTTCATAACAAGTTTTTCAAAATCTTTGAACTCAGGGTATCTTCATTCAGAAACTGCACTCCTTATATTCCAAATCCATTTCATGAAGTCTGTTACACAAGCACAATACAACAATAGATATTTGGCATATTTTTGTTACATCTATAATGCTTTTTTGCTTGTTTAAGTCCATAATCATCTCATTACCATTAAAATGAATTAAAAAAAATAAAATAAATAATGCCCATCAATTCCTTATCCAAAAGATAAAGGTTTATCTGTATATAAAGCCAAAGACTAGCAAATTTTGAGAAGGCAAAATTTTTTGTTTTTTAGTGATAAATACTCCGTACAATAAATGTGATAGATTTGTTTATACCTATCTTATTCCTTGTTGGAATTGTGTCTTATGCTGAGGTATTTCATATGGCCTTTACAACCATTACATGCATTGATGTTAGTTACTGAATGATCCCAAACATTTTCTTGTACAAACGAAAACTACAAAATCTTAAGCCAAAAAATTAGAAAATCGCAATATGTATATGATGGTCTTGAATATACCTAAAGTGGTGATGTCATGTGCGCACACACGTATATAGTTACTTGTTACTTACAATTTAGCTTTAACATACTATTGCGCTATATGGAAATCACATGCTATATTCACGCGTCTTGCACGCAAGGCATGTGTAGATGTGATCATTATTTCGAGTCTACATCATACTAGTTGTTTCTCCTTTTTTATTTCTAAAATCTACGACATCGTACTAGTTATACTGTTATGGGATATAATTACTATAGCTCTTATTTACTTGATAATTACACATGTATATGATTATGCAACGTTTTTAGTCAATATTAGTCCAATTACAAATTTATGATTATGTATGTTAGTCATTATTTGTCCAATTGCTTAGTTCTTTGATTGGTTTGCAATGTTATAATTGTTATTAGTTCTCTTTTAGAGATTATGGCTTTGTTTTTGTTGTTGATTCTATCATATATGATTAATAAGACTATCAACGTAAGTAATCACTTCACAACCTATTGTTTCTGTGATCCCAGGATTGTTGCCAAATGGCGATTTCGAGAAAGGGCCAAAGCCATCAGACATGAAGGGCACAATAGTAACCAACAGACACTCAATACCAAACTGGGAAATATCAGGCTTTGTAGAGTACATAAAATCAGGCCAAAAACAAGGTGACATGTTACTAGTAGTACCAGAAGGAGCTTTTGCAGTAAGGCTAGGAAATGAGGCCTCCATTAAACAAAGATTACAAGTAACTAAAGGAAAGAACTATGCCATAACATTTTGTGCTGCAAGAACTTGTGCACAAGAAGAGAAGTTGAATATCTCAGTTTCCCCTGAATGGGGTGTTCTGCCTATGCAAACTTTGTATAGTAGTAGTGGTTGGGATTGCTATGCTTGGGGTTTCGTCGCCTTGTCAAACCTTGCTGAACTTGTAATTCATAACCCTGGTGTTGAGGAAGATCCTGCTTGTGGACCTCTTGTTGACTCTGTGGCTATGCGAAATCTTTTCCCTCCTAAACGAACTGGCAGTAAGTTTTCGGAACTTTACTCCTCCATTGATCAAGTATAATTGCACTGTTAGGATTTCTGTGTTGTTTTCTTATATATTGGCACGTCGATAATGTGATGCTTTCACAGCTCAATCCTTAAGTGAATTGAACATATAGCTTAAAATTGATCATCATTGGAAGATTCGATCTAACAATCACAAAGAATAATTATGGCATGATTCCTCTCCAATGTGACATTTTTGATAGCAAAGTACAACTAAGGCTATTTTTGTTGCTCATTCACACGAGCATAAAAATTAGTCTCGGTTACAAAAACCGGTTCATAAAGGAAATCACGAGCATAAAAATTAGTCATGGTTACAAAATCGGTTCACAAAGAAAATTGCCTGTGAGGCGGGGCTTTTTGTAATCTTGTGTATCGTGTTTACTTGTTCAATATTGGTATAGTTCATAGGTATCGATTGTGTCTATATTTCATGATCTAGTAATTGTCACATATACACAATATGCAATAAATGACACCGTTATTTTTAGCTATAACCACATTGAATATTATTTTTGCAATGAATTATATTGAGGATTTCATGCATGATTTGTCTTAATTGGTACTACAATCTATTCTAGTTGTGGGGGGATACATTTAAAGCTTCGATTCGTCAAAACACCTATGTTGATATACCACATGTTTGTGCCTAGTATCTAATTCATATGTGGGCATATGTTAGATAACCATAAATTAATTAGCTTATCATACATGATATTCAATGTGCACATGGGGATTGGGACATATATATGTTGTATCATACTATCATGTCTTGCTTATATAAGACTCATGAGTAATCAATGCTTCACATGATCTTCTATAATCTAGCTAATTTTGGTTGTTATACATGTAAAGAGTGAGTAAAATGTCTACATCAATTCGAAAAGATTATACATTTCGATATAAAGATCGTGTCTATGTATGTAAAATAGTTTCCATTTGATATTTACCGATATATTTTTCACATCTCATATCCTAACATTACCTCGAAACTCTAAAAATGAATGCAGCAAACCTATTGAAGAACGGTAACTTTGAAGAAGGTCCATTCATCTTCAAAAACACGTCATGGGGAACACTTATACCACCAAACATAGAAGACGCTCATTCTCCCCTCCCTGGATGGATGATCGAATCTTTAAAGGCGGTCAAATACGTCGATGCTAGGCACTTCTTCGTTCCCTCGGGTAGACGTGCAATCGAGCTCGTTGCAGGGAGAGAAAGCGCCATAGCGCAAATTGTACGCACCATCCCTGGCAAACACTACACATTGTCATTTGCTGTTGGCGATGCCAACAACGCGTGTGCTGGTAACATGATTGTTGAGGCTTTCGCTAACAAAGACACCATAAAAGTCCCTTACAACTCAAAGGGTAAAGGAGGGTTTAAGCGTGCTGTTCTTCGGTTTGTTGCTACTGCACCTCGAACTCGTGTCATGTTTTACAGCACCTTTTACTCCATGAGAAGTGATGATTTTTCCTCACTTTGTGGACCTGTCATTGATGATGTTAGACTACTTAGCGTCCGTAAGCCATGATCGTTGGAAGCCTTAGTTAAGAAGAGAATGAATGCATTATTGCATAATACATGAAATAATTAAGGTTTATTTGCCTATGTTATTATACTTTATATGACGTTTATGGATTGTTAATTTGATTGGAAAATGGTGATGAAAGTTTAGGGTTTTTCTCCTTTTTCTCTTTTATGGTTGAAGTAATTATATGTATAATGAAAAGCAATGTATTTTTGTGTTGCGGATAAGTATTTTATAAGCTGAGATTTCACTCTATCATGCTTATGTAGGTAAGGATCTTCGAAATAAAGATATATATATATATATATATATATATATATATATATATATGTTGAAGTGTAAGATTAATGTAAAATACTTTGTATGGTGATGATGGAATTTAAGAGGCTTTTTATTATTCTTGTATGGTTGATGGAATTTATATAAATATGTTGTATAATTGATCTTGTTGTGCTCGATATTAGTAGCCTTGAAAGATAAGTAAGAGCACTTGTGCTTTATTAATAACACTTTCGTATATATATTAAATTTGACCGTAAAAGTATGCGTACCTTTTTTAAAATAAATATGTAACTGTTTTTCTTTGTTTTTATGCTTTTGAGCAAATTTGTGCTTTGTAGGAGATTTAACCAATACTATTTGAGAATCGTGTGAAATTGTTTTAAGTGAGTTATTCAAACAACAATACACCCCAAATATGCTCAAATATGTGTAAGTAGTTAAGGGCGTTTAGAACAAAATACACAGAAGTATATGACGGAAATCTCAAGCTCACTTGAAAGTATTCACATGCCCAAACCGCATTCAAAATATGTAAACACAAGTTCAAAATAACTTTAACACCCATACATTTTTACATACACGGATACACCCATATCACTTCTAGAATGTGGAAAATATGGTAAAACACTCCCTTTTAATTCAAGCCAAGTTGCTCAAAGAACCTAAACCATGTTGAATTGTATCCAAAGGATCAAAGGGCCCAGATCATGTTCAAGTATACCCAAAGTCATTAAACCATACTCTAATTTCACGCAGTTAAACCCGGTTTCATTTTTTAAAAGTTTTATTGTAAGGAGAACCTGATTTGATATACGTAGTATTTGAAATATTAAGCAAATGCTTCAAACACTAGAAGTAATAATAAAGCTTGTTTTGAACAAATTTAGCATGAGTTGATCAAATATTAACTTTTGTTTTTGGAACAAATGAGCAAAAGCTTCCAAAACATATGCAATTATGCATACACGGTATTGAAAGTTTAAATGCAATGTTTTAAGGTATATTCAATTCACTCTTAGGCTCAAGGTTTTATTATTTCGGTCTCTAAATTTCAGTTGTATATGATGGTCTTATTATGTTTTCAATTCAACTAAGGAGGAGTCGTTCGCTGTTATAAAACAAAAATGACGTTCCAGATAAGTTTGTTTGCTTTATAACAACATACTATTTGTGAATTTTTGTTAGGCTTATTTAGGTGTTAACTAAGACTTTCAATCTTCGTGACAGATTTATTACATGTGACATAAATTATATAAATTCGGATTAGGAGTATTCATTTTCTGTTGACATTTATTTTAATAGTATTTTTATAATATTTAAAAAGATATACATGGTTACTCTTCACTAATTGTGAAATTTATAGTCGATTTTTAGATGATTACTGATCGCAAGATCACTTTGTTTGTGGGGCTTAGATTTAGGACCTATCCCCTCCTTTTAGCCATTGTTGATTATTTCACTAGTGGAGAGAGGGATTTTTTCTATGTCTTAGCTAGTTTTTTTTTTAAGTGAATAAACTTGCTATAGATAATCTTTCTAGGGTTATTTTGTTGTTATTGTTTTTTGATATAGGTGGTTTTGCCTCTAGGCTTATTTTGACAATTCTTTTTTATTAGGGTAGAACCACCTTTGACTTATGTTGACTTAAAGATTGTTTTGGATCCTTTATGAATATGTCTATTATGTGGGTGTTAGACTTACTTTATTCATATGAAATGAATGAGCAATAGTTTGGTTTCCCTACCAATTTGGTGACATACTTGTCTTGGTATTCTTCCACAATAACCTCATTTATATTATGGGTGCTTGTTACTGTTAAAATTAAACCTTTAAAACCATAGATCGAAACTCCATAATGAATTCTTTAATACATGGGCATAAATTGCGGAAGCGTACCTTGTTCAATGACAAAGATTGGCAGTGGGTTTGGTCTTCCAACTCTATATGGTGTCCCTTTTGAATTCTTCTAATGATGGGGAGTCAAGAGAATAGGAAAACATATGAGATTGGGGACCATAACTCTAACCCTAGGAGGTATATATAGGGTTTTCTCATCCTCTTATTCGGCCCATCATGAAATAAGGGAATTAATCGGGTCTCTACGCATATTAGTCCATACTAATTCTAGATACCTCATAAGCCCAGTTATTTTATTAATCACTTTTATGAGCTAACTTTAGGATAGCTTTATACACCTACAATTATACATGTAGGCCCATAATATTATATTCTAACAATCTCCCACTTGGGCCAAATGTATATATGTATGTAAGTGTATAACCTGTGAGCTCTTAACTTTTTCTATCATGTCCAAAGGTATCTTTAAACAATCTCGTCCATTAATTATGCCAATATGGGACCAAAGCGACTTTTGCCATCTTTATTTGTAACAAAGTCTTCAATGATCACACATATCAAAAATAACTAAATGACACAGATCAAGTATGGATGCGTAGCATGGAAATTTCATGCAATGTGATTTTAACATGTCTATTTCCAACTAGTCCAACTTTATTCTTTATTGAGATCATACCAAAATTAGAACAGAGTGAACCATAAACTGAATACTTTATTTCTGCAGAAAAATATAATCCAAAACATGAAATATGTCTATAACAAATTGAACATCCAGATACAAACTCCCACTAAGCCTGAATATCATCAAATAACATAACACCCATTCGAGCAGTGTGCTCATGAAAGACCTTGGGTGGTAGTCCATTAGTTAGCGGATCCGCAATCATAGAGTTTGTTCCAATGTGCTCCATAGACACTACACCACTCTGAACTCTTTCCTTAACAACACGGAACTTCATATCAATATGTTTAGTTTTTGATGAGCTCTTGTTGTTATTCGAGTATAGTACTGCAGATTTGTTGTCACAAAATATCTTGAGAGGTCTTTCAATTCCATCAACAATTCGCAGTCCTATGAACAAATTCCTTAACCATTTTGCATGGTTGGATGCCTCAAAACATGCTATAAACTCTGCTTCCATGGTGGAAGTTGTTATGAGTTCTTGCTTAGCACTCCTCCAAGATATAGCTCCTCCGGTAAGCAAGTAAACATAACCCGAAGTGGATCTACAGCTATCCTTGCATCCATTAAAATCAGAGTCGGAATACCCAATGATCTCTAATTTTTCCGACCTTTTGTATGTGAGCATGTAGTGCTTTGTTCTTTGAAGATATCGCAAAACCCTTTTGACCGCTTTCCAGTGATCCATGCCAGGGTTATGTAAGTATCTGATGAGGCTATCGCACACTATCAAAAATAAACCTAACCACTCTAACTAATATAGCTAGGGAAGTAGGGATCGAATCCACAGGGAAGCAATTAACCTATTAGTTCTAAAAAGTCTAAACTGCGTAAAGGGCCTTTGAATGTCGAATTAAGACTCAAACGCTAACTAAAACTAGAACTAAGTTAATTAAGGGAATAAATCTATGACTAAGTCTAGGACATCGGTTCACCATAGATGAACCAAAGAATGCACACAATTAATAATTAGATTATTAATTTCCTTGAATTAAGGTCCACTAATTCTCTCGAATCTAGTCCCCTTCAAAACTCCTCTAATGGCTCTCGCTCACTAGACTCGTTTTGCCTATTGTCCTTATGATCTAATTGTGGTAATCTTACCTCTCGGCATCGATTTCAACAATATCAAACTAACAATTAACCTGGCCATTATTTAACTGAAAGCACTAAAAGTTGACAACAGGAATCCAAGTACATTAATAACCAATCAACAATTAAGAACAAGCATCAAAATCAATCCATGGATCCCCTAGTCCTAGAAAGGGAACTACTCACGCATAATAGAAACTAAGGGAACCAATTAATCATAAGTACTGGAACTAAAAACATGACTACGACATTTAACTAAATAACAAGAACAAAAATAACTCAAAGCAAGAACTAAAACAAAAACAAGATCTAAATAAAATACTACTAACAATTAAAACTAAAGAAAAATAATTAAACTATAAAAACAAGAGAAGAAATAAAGAAGAACCTAAAATTGCAATTGTATGAATGAATGATTGAGTTTTGACAAAAGTAAGTTCTAGAGAGAAACTGAATAAAAAATCCTAAGGAGAGAAAAAACACACTCTAGTCTCTAATCTGTTAAAAAGACCTAACATAAACACTATTTATATAAAAAGTACAATGCTCGGGTCAAAAGGAGTGAAAAAACGGGCTCCGGACAATCCGCCGATAATCGGGCAAATCCGCCCGATCGGGCTCACGAAGCGAATGATTTGGCCTTGGAAGCAATCCGCCCGACTGCCCGGGCGCGATCAGTGTTTTCGCCCCTATCTTCTTGAAAAATGCTAAGTAAATTCCGCCCGACTGCCCGGGCGAAATCCACCCGACTGCCCGGGCGAAATGACTTTTTCGCCTAAATCAAGTTGGCTCGTCTTCTAGTACTCCAGGCTTATCATAGCTTCCTGATTACTTCAATTCCAACCCATGACTTCTAGTATCTAGTTGTAACTCATATGATTGCCTCGGAATCAATGCAAAAACACCGAAATCCTGCAAAAAGTCACTAACAAGCACAAACACTCCATACAACCAAATGTTAGCCAAAATAGCTCCAAAGAGCATAGGTTAGAGTCAAAATAAACCGAAAAGAGGGTAAAATATAGAATAAAATACACTTATCAAACTCCCCAAGCCAAACCTTTGCTTGTCCAAGCAAACAACTAAACTGAACAATGACTTCACCCCAAAACTTTTGAAAATACAATCAACTCAAGCAATTCGAGCATGTAAGTTCCTATACCAACATATCAAAATCCCTTGACCGCCATCCACTTAAATCAAAATCAATAAGCCACCATGTAAGAAATAGAAGTCGATGACTAGAGTAGCTCACTGCGGTGTCACTCCACACAAAAAATTGAGCATAAACAGTGAAGCTCACCCTTATCCCAAATAAGAATGCAAGTGCAATAAGTGTTTAAATGAAATTGTTGAGACCCAAACCCACATCTCACACCTCATGCAAGTGTTTAGGGCAGTCACTTAATCCTAATGTGAAAGTCGACTCGAATGCAAGTAATACTCACTAGCTTTGGCAATTGACTCACTCACAAGAACTAAAAAAATGTACATGCCGGTCAAAAAGGTCTTTTTGAGCTTGTAACGTGGCTAGGGTGATGGTGGTAGGATATAATTTGGGGATAATGTGATGGTAAATGCGGGCTATACGCATGTAACAATCAAAAATCATAATTAACATCTCCAACATCAACTCCAACATCAAACCAATTCACAAGGGATCACATCACAACCATTAAAACTTACATTTCAATGCTCCAAATATCACAAGCTTTTCTTCTTCAACATCTTAAATTCTTTTTTTTTTCTTTCTTCATTTTTTTTCTTTTCTCTTTCTTTTTTTTTTTCAACTTTCAAGATTTTTTTTCAACTTAGGCTCGATCTTAATGACATGTCAAGGACAAAATCATCACACATACATAACTAGGCCAATAAAGATATAACATTTTAATTCTTCATTAAAGCTAGCCTAGACATTGGTATGCAGAGCCTTAATGTGAGACCTATTATGATCAAACTTTAACCACAACTTTTTCACAATTTTTCAATCTCCTAAACCTCCAACAAATGCAAAACAACAACAGAACAACTCCTCAACTCCCCCAAGCCAAGCTTGGGCATATATCAAAATGATTAGAACAAGGCCAAATAAGGTTGTAATGTGGCTAAAATGCAAATGAAGGGTAAAAAGCTCAAAACAAGGATTAAGGGAAAATTTGTGAATGAATGCCTAAAATCTGAAAGCTTCTAAAATAAATGAATGCCTTTTATTATTTGCAGCATGTAACATATCAAAGCCAAGCTACTAGAGTCAAAAGCCAAAAACATGGATCATACAAGCACCAGGAACTAAGCACACATGAAAGAAAATAAGCATAGAAATAATATATGCGACTCAAATCCTCCCGTTAACACAGTTCAAGCCTCTACTCTACACATGGTTAAAATGGCAAGATTTAAAATTGTTTCAAGCTAAGTCAAGTTCAAGTCCAAGTTGGCAATTCCCAAAACAAAACTCATCACATGCCCAAATCAATCAAAAACATTTTAAATAAAANNNTTTTAAATAAAATGCGGGGCACAGGGAAGTCATCATTCAATCATTCAGTACTTCTCAAATCAAAAATAAACTCAATTCATTCAAACCATTCAATCTAAAAAGCAATAAAAACTAAACTAGGAAAGCAGTACAATATTTTTGGTCATATGTAAACTCCTACTTCTAGCAAGCAGTACAAACCATATGACTATCCTAAGAAAGCAATAAAACTATACTAAAAAGCAATAAAACTATACTAATAAAGCAATAAATCATACCTCCCCCAAGTCGGATTCAGCAATGTCCTCAGTGCTGGAAAGGAGTAAGGTAACAGCTCCTCAGTTGGAGTCCCGGAGGAACTCCTCGGTATCGCCCTCCTCCTCATCATCATCAGTAGCAGCTCCACCCATGCCACTCGTGCCCTCTCCCGTAGGCCCATAACCTCCCTGGGGATAAGTGTACTAGGATGGGGGAGGACCAGCGGGAGAGACTACTCCCTGTCTAGCAAAGTGATCATAAATGGGGTACATAGCAAGCCGGTGGTCCTGCTGAAAAGTATCAAACTGTTGATAGAACCGGGTCTGCTGTATCTGGAATTGACCGAACTGGTTCTGGAGTAGGTCAATTGATGCCCTCATGTCACTTCTCTCGAAATAGGGGATATTAGTCCCCGGTACCCCGGCTTCCCCCTGTTGGGGAGGTTGAGAGTGAGATGGTTCACCCTGCTCTCGTCTGGTATAAGTACGGGTACCGTACTCAGGAATGGATTCATGCCCATTGAGGGGCATGAGGTAGGAATCCTGATCAGTAAGTAGCCCTGTATAAACAGGGTTGGGGAGTAACACAGATTGGGCTTTTCGGGAACCCACATACCATCGCAACTTGTTTTGGGTGGCTAAGTCCACCCACTCCAAGTGGCTCAAGAAAGCAAAGTCCAACATGTTGGACCCCTGGACCTTGGTCCTGTTCAGAGTAGGAATGCCATGATACTGGGCAATCCTAGAGATTAGGCCGCCAAAAACAATGTTATTGGATTTTTGCTGGCCATATTGGTTGGTACCTGGGAGGGTGTTGCTTTGGTTGTGGAGGTGCAGGATAAAGTGATGAGGAATGTTGATGGTGTAAGGAAATTGGGTTTTAACTAGATGTTGCCCAAGGATGGCAACTTCGATTTTGCTCACATTGTTTGGCTCCTTACGGCCAAAAATAGTCAGACCCATGAATCGTTGAGCGATTCTAATAGCAAGCTGGTGCATGCGGTTAGCATGGGCATGCTGCTAGTTTTGCAAAGTGTCACCTGTAAGAGCAGACCAAAGAGTGGCACCATTATACCCCTCAGGGGGCTTCATGGTGTCGTCAGAGTGCATACCAAAAATTCTACCAAAATCATCAGCATTTAACTCCCAAGTCCTGTTACCCAGTCGGTAACGGATAGCCCTAACAGGGCGGGAGCTACTAGGTCTTACAATAGAGATACTGGACAAAAACTCATAAGTAAGATCGGCATATGTGGGGAGATTAAGATTGAAGAAATAATTTAAACTAATATTAGTAAATAACTCTCTAGTGCTATCTTCAATTCCTAACCTTCTTAACAACGAATGATCTAAAAATCTTGTGGGGGCAACTACTCTACCAGTTAATAAATTAAATTTTACCTGTTGTTCTTCGGATTCAAAGACGATGTTTGGAAACCTCGGGTCCCGCGGAACGTGAGGTGGTGGTGGTGGTTGTTGTGGTTGCGGTTGGCCACGGCCCCGTTGCTGCGTAGATCTTGATCTTTTAGATGCCATAGTGAGTTTTTGTAAAGTTTGGGGTAATATGTGTGAATATGGGGTTTTATGGAGGGGTAAGAGAGTGGTAGAAAATGTGATTTTTGTGTGGGGGATCTTGAAGGGGAAGGAAAAAGAAAGATTTTGGTGAAAGTTTGGAGTGATTTGGAGTAGTAATGAGTGAGTTATGACTTATGAGTGAAAGAAGTTTTGAAGGAAGTTGAGTGGTTATGGAGGTTGAGAGGATTTGAGAGATTTTGAAGTGAGGTTGAAGATGAATGAGTGAATGAGAGAGAAGGAGAGGAGATAAGGTAAAAAGGTATCCGGGTGGTCCGCCCGACCAGACCCCATTCCGCCCGATTGAGATGGGTTTTTGCCCGAATCGGGCGAAATTCACTTAGAAAATTTTCAGCATTCTTCGGAAAAACCCCATTCGCGCCCGATCGGGCGGATTTCGCCATGTGTGCCCGATCAGGCGGATTTCGCCCGATTGCTCGGGCGAAATGCTATCTTATATTGCCAAAGCCAACTTTGTTCGTCACATTCGCCCGATCGGGCGGCTCTCGCCTGACTGCTCGGGCGAATTGCTATGGGCTTCGTTTGACCACTTTTTGTCCTATGTTAATTGTAGAATGGGACCGGAAACCTATAACACAAATGACTTAGACTGAAAGCATTAGTACCCTCACTCTCACTCACCAAAGGTACGGGAAGGACTAGAGTCCCTACCAAAGCAAGAAAAAAGGAAAACAAAAAAAACTACTAAATCTAAACTAACTACGGGTTGCCTCCCGCAAAGCGCTTGTTTAAGGTCATTAGCTTGACCATGTTACCTTATAGTTCATAGGGGTGTGGGTCACGGAGATGGATTTTTTCGACTAGGCCAGCAATGTCACCTTCGTAGTAGTGCTTGAGGCGGTGTCCATTAACTTTGAATCGCTCTCCTTTCTCATTTTGAACCTCTACAAATCCATACTTGCTCACCGAAGTAACAATGAAAGGACCGCTCCACCTAGACCTCAACTTTCCAGGAAAAAGCTTCAATCTAGAGTTAAATAATAAGACCTTATCACCTATTACAAAGTCCTTCCTTACAATCCGCTTATCGTGCCATCTCTTAGTCTTCTCCTTATAAATCTTAGCACTATCATAGGCTCCCAATCGAAACTCGTCCAGCTCATTTAATTGGAGTAACCGTTTCTCACCTGCAAGCTTGGCATCCATGTTGAGCTTCTTTACTGCCTAGTAAGCCTTGTATTCTAACTCAACTGGCAAATGACACGCTTTCCCATACACTAATCGATATAGAGATGTACCAATAGGTGTCTTGAAGGTCGTTCTATATGCCCATAATACATCATACAGCTTGCTACTCCAATCCTTCCTTGACTTTGCAACTGTTTTCTCCAGGATGGCTTTGATTTCTCGATTTGAAACTTCCACCTGACCACTGGTTTGTGGATGATATGGTAATCCTGTTATGTGGTAAACGCCATACTTCTCCAGCAGTTTATATAGCCTTTTCTCGTGGAAATATTTTCCCCCGTCACTGATGATAGCTCTAGGAACTCCGAACCTAGGAAAAATAACCTGCTTAAACATCCTCAAAACAGTGTTAGAATCACAATGGGGGATAGCAAGAGCTTCCACCCATTTAGAAACATAATTCACAGCAACTAATATGAAACAATTACCATTCGAGGATGGAAAGGGGCCCATGTAATCAATGCCCCAAACATCAAAAATTTCAACTTCCAATATAGCTGTTTGGGGCATTTCGTGCCTTTGTGAAATATTACCTATTTGTTGGCACGAATCACAAGACATAATAAAAGCTCGAGCATCCTGTAAGATGGTAGGCCAATAAAAACCTGATTCAAGGACCTTAAACATTGTCTTAGAAGGTCCGGCATGACCTCCATATGGGGATGAATGGCAATGGTGGAGTACACCATAGACTTCCCATTCCAGAACACATTTCCTGTATAAACCATCTGCACACTCACGAAACAGATTAGGATCATCCTAGAAGTATCGCTTAACATCATGCAAAAACTTCNCATGCAAAAACTTCTTTTTCTGCTGATAAGTCAAATCAGAAGGTAAGACACCTCCTACAACATAGTTAGCAAAATCAGCAAACCAAGGGGAATTAATACAAACTGTAAACAGATGTTCATCAGGAAAANACTGCAAACAGATGTTCATCAGGAAAAGAATCATCAATGGGGGTAGAGATCTCCCCATCGTCATACCGTATCCTCGATAAGTGGTCAGCTACCACATTCTCTGCTCCCTTCTTATCACGAATCTCGAGGTCGAACTCTTGAAGCAATAAAATCCATCGAATAAGCCTTGGTTTGGCTTCCTTCTTCCCAAGTAGGTACTTAAGAGCTGCATGGTCAGTGTAGACAATAACTTTTGAACCTACAAGATAAGCACGAAATTTATCTAATGCATAAACTATAGCAAGCAACTCTTTTTCCGTGGTGGCATAATTGACTTGAGCTTCATCCAAGGTCTTACTAGCATAATAAATAGAATGTAGGACCTTATCCCTCCTTTGGCCTAAAACAGCACTAACTGCAAAATCACTAGCATCGCACATTATTTCAAAAGGTAAATTCCAATCGGGAGATTGTATAATGGGTGCCGAAATTAGTGCATTTTTGATCATATTGAAAGACTCAAGACACCCATCGGTGAATTTAAATTCAGCATCTTTCAATAGAAATTGGGTGAGTGGTTTTGCAATTTTAGAAAAATCCTTAATAAACCTGCGATAAAAACCAGCATGACCCAAAAAACTTCTTACCCCTTTAACATTTACTGGAGGTGGCAGTTGCTCAATTACCTGTATTTTCGCCTTATCCACCTCAATACCACGTTCGGACACCAAATGTCCCAGAACTACTCCTTCATTGACCATAAAATGACATTTTTCCCAACTTAAAACCAGATTTACCTGTTCACATCTTTCGAGAACTTTAGTCAAGTTAGTCAAACATGAATCAAAATTAGAGCCGTAGACACTAAAATCATCCATGAAAACTTCCATAATGGACTCTATGAATTCAGAAAAAATGCTCATCATGCAACGTTGAAAAGTAGCAGGTGCATTACATAAACCAAAAGGCATTCTACGATAAGCAAAAGTACCATAGGGACATGTAAAAGTCGTTTTCTCCCTGTCATCAGGGTGGATGGGGATCTGAAAGAAACTCGAATATCCATCAAGATAGCAGAAATACTTATTCTTAGCTAATCTTTCTAGCATTTGATCAATAAAAGGGAGGGGGAAATGATCCTTTTTAGTTGCAACATTCAGTTTTCTATAATCAATACACATTCTCCATCCTGTAACAACTCTAGTAGGAATTAATTCATTTTTATCGTTACGAACAACAGTTGTTCCCCCTTTCTTAGGGACTACTTGTACGGGACTTACCCACTGGGAATCAGGCACCAAATAAATAATACCTGCATCTAGAAGTTTAAGAACTTCCTTCTTCACTACCTCCTGCATGTTAGGATTCACTAGTAGAAAAATCGCTATTAGTAACGCCCCATTAGCATCGTTTCTGAAAAAAACGATACTAATAGGACTCTATTAGCATCGTTTCTACNTAGGACTCTATTAGCATCGTTTCTAAAAAAAACGATACTAATTGAACTCTATTAGCATCGTTTCTTAAAAAAACGATACTAATAGGACTCTATTAGTGTTCGTTAAAAATGCCTCTCACCTGTTAAAATAAACCTAGCCTCTTCACTCTCATTTCCTCTCAACTCGATCTACTCTAACTCTCAATTCTCAACTTTCACTCTCAACGCTCAATTTTCTTCACTCTCATCGCTGGTTTCGATCTCTTCTTCACTCTCGCCGGTTCCAATCTAAGAGTTTCGATCTCTTCTTCTTCTCGCCGGTTTCGATAAACTGTGTTCGCGGTCGTGCTGGTTTCGAAACTTCTGCTTCTACTTATCTTCAAGGTTTCGAAACTACTTCTTTTTTTTCCGGTTTTTATTGATTTTTTTAATGATTTTTTAAGTGGTTTGTTTTAGATCTGATTAATTTGTGATTGATTTCTGCGATTTTGATTACTGAGTATATTTTTTATTCATTTAAAATGCTTTAATTTGTGTTAAATTATGATTAATGTTGTTGCTTAATTTTCTGGGTTAATTGAATTTTTATAGGGGCTGAAGTAAAACCAGGAAACCCTTTAACCATTGATAGTGAAGAAGTGGAGGGAACACTTGTTTTGACTCACGTATATTTTGCAATTTTGTGTTTCGTTTTTCTTTAAGATTTTTCGCATTTATTTTTTCGAATTGTATGTGTGAATTTTGATTTTAGTTTCTGGGTTTTCTTGAAACTATGATTTCTTATATGGGTTATACAAGATTATTAGTGAATGAAGAAACACATAAAATAATTTGATAGAAAAATTTGAAATGGGAGTAAATGAGCTTGGTATAGTAATGATTCTTTTTGTTTGAGAATGTATGATGATTCTTGGGATGTATGTATCTTAGGTGTTGAGGTATCTTCCAACCTAGTTGACGAGTACGTCGATAAAGTATAATGTCATTGTTACATATAGGTGTTATGTTTGGGTGGGGGCATGCTTGGTTTGAGGTAATGGCTTAAGGCGTTCCGAGGTAATTAGAAATAATTGAAGGAGTCTGAAATCGACTCAATTTGGGACTCTGAAATTGACAGCTTCGGGGCCTGACAATGACTGCATCTCTTTGCAATCATCAATATCTAGGGCTTGCAAAGAAGGGAACTCAACAACAAGAGGAATTAGATTACTAGCAGTACTGGTTTTTTGTTTTGATGTTACTGTAATCAACCTCTCCATTTAATTTTCTATTTTTATATTCCCTTCTTAATATTCAACCAATCATAAAATAGAAAAAACAAGAAAAATAAAATAAAAATGGGTGAAGAAGAAGGAAAGAAAATAGAAGAAAAACCTGCACTACAACAACAACATCATCAAATACATCAACAGTTGAAGAAGTTCAAGGATGTTGCTGTTTCTTCTGATGATAAAGTCTGTAGTTCCCCATAACAGATTCTATTTCAAGTCAGAGTTCTTTCAATGTTGTGATGGCAGAACCATGTTTCATTAGTATAACCCTCCTATTGTTCAATAAAAGAATCATGCATTCATGTTATGAGTAGTTGATCACAACATTATAATAAATTGGTTTAGGAATTTGCATTAAAATAAAGTTTAACTCTTATGAGTCCTTGAAACCCTGATCTAAACAATGAACAATTCTGTTGACTTGTTTGCTACTTTCAACTAGTTTCTCTAATCATTGTATAACTTGCATTGGCCCAAAAGGCCAAAATCTCCTTTTCAAGCCCAATGGCATATAGGTAACTTAACTTGTGTGCAATTATCAGTCATCCATTCTCATAAATCACGAATTGTGATGACGAGAGTAAGGGATAAATTAGTTGGTTAATATCTTTTCTCACAGTTTTAAGAAGTGATAGATGATTCTCATTCACACCTTTAAAAAATGAATCACAAATCAATTCATAGTCTTTTGGATGCTTAGATGTTGTTACTACGTAATTCTCTATAAGTCTTATAGAGTATAGACTTATATTTATATAATTATCATTGATCAATATTCAAGTGTTCAACTCATACTAATTCTTTTGGGTTCTAACTATATTTCGAGAAAAGTTAATATATACATAATACTATAGATTTATAACAAATGACACTTGATACTAATAGTTGTGAAACTTGTGACACAAATTCTCTATAGCAATGTAACATTATGCATATCAAAACGGTGGATCCAAAACTAGCAAAAATTACAAAGTGTCATGTATGGATCTATGTGTACCTTTGGTAACCTTTCAAAGTTTAAATAACCTTTGTTTTGTTGCGTTATGTTTTCTTACGTAAATATATTATGATTTATGATTTTTTGGTGTTTTGAATTACAGCTACCTCCTTGAAGAAGTTATATCTAGTTTGAAGGGGGACACATAACTTCTTGTGTCCTCATAACTATCTGGCGCAGAATGCAAGAGAAGTTTTTTCGATGTAGTCAAGTATGTGAAGCACGCTTTCAACAGCGAACTAAAAAGGAAAAAATTCAAGTCCAATCTAATTTTAGCCCCATACAATGAAAAGTATGAACGGGTTCTTCTTACTTTTGTATTTACTACAATGTCTTGTTTATTTGGATATAATGATCACGTATTTTTATTTTGGTAGCAACCACTGGATTCTCATGGCCATTGATTTTGTGACGGCGTAATTATATACTCGAACCATTGACACAACAACCACCTCGTCAACTGAGCTGTGAAAACGTGTTTGATCTGTAAGTAATTATGAACCCTCAATGTTTCAAATTTTTAGTAACGTTGTTAGTATCGTGGTAATCTGTCTGTTGATGTCACTTTCTTCTGCAACATCGAGGCCAATGTGATTATTTTGGTAGAACTTTTACATCTTCAATTTGTTTCAGTGCTTACAAGTCGTATAGAGCAAGGATCAAGAAATTCTAAAATGGTTTTGGAGGTGACACGAGTCGGAGGTATACGTGTGACTCTTTTATTTGTTCTTATGTGAATACTATAGAATATATTTGGTAATGCTCACAAGAGTATCTTGTTCTTAATCTACGTTTTGCAATATTGTGTGCGCCCCAAACTGGTGGGATGATGTGGCTACTATGTGATGACTACATGAATGAAATAGTCAAGAAAGTTGGTGAATGTAGGGTGATGTGAAGCAAATAAAGGTTTGTGTCATGATTTAATTTGTTGTTTATTAATTAGTTTAGTCTTTGGAATGCAAGTAATCATAGACGGAGGTTTTTGGGAATTTGTGAAGTTTCGGAGAGGATTTGGTTATGAACACCACTACCTTGAAAATACATATAAAGTAAGATTTGAACTTTGAAATGTCAGCTTAAAGTAAGATTTGGTGAAGTTTTATGAAAATACAATATAAGTAAGTATCTGAACTTTGAAAATGTTAGCTTAAAACTATTAGTGAGATCAGAATTTAGTTGAAGGATCAACCGAGAGCTTAGGTCAACTAGAACAGGAATTCACATGGAAGTGGTAATGAACACCACTAACCTTATTTCTTCATATGTTAGTTCTTGAGCAACTTAAAATTTACAAGAAGGAAATTATGAAATACTTGGCTAAAGAAATTAAATATATTCATATAAATACTTGTGTTTTATACTTCAATTCAGTGAATATATTGTTCCTGTATCTGTTTATTGTATGAAACTATTGATGCCCTTACCCTTGTTTATAAATGTCGAGGGTTCGTGGCAGGTATTTGAGTGAAATGAAGAATTTTTGTGGCATTTGATGATTTGTTGCATTCATGCTTGTTTGAGATGATTTGAGTAATTGCTTGTTGTAGAATGTGGCAACTTGGGGAGTTTTCTAGAAGCTGTTTTGGAAGTTTAAGCCTTAAGTTAGGGGTGATAGTACATTCATACTTTGGAGTAAGATTATATTTATTGGAAGTGTATTGAATTAAATTATATGATAAAGTTCAAAGGTTTTCTTCTTTCCTTTTTTATTTCATTTTGCTGCTTTTGGGAAGAAGGGTGGATCAAAATGTAGGATTGTAATGTCGTAAATGTTTTTCGATCTTTAAGTGGTTTGGATCCATGCTTGTTAAATAAGATGGGTATGTTTTGGTGGTAGATCATGAATTCATATGTATCATATATTCATCTCCCATTAGAATTGTAGTCCTAAGTTATGAGTCAATAGGCAACAATTTAAAACAAGCTAATGTTTAATTCCCTTACTTAAATTCCTTATAGTGACTAGGGAGCTTAATCCAATCATTCCATTGTGATGTGGTTAGATAGCATTATAGCATAGTACCATCATTGTTGTTAAATCGATTCCAATTTTTAGGTTAGTACAGTTGTGCTATTCGTACTGGGCACTTGTGTCGATTATATTTTAAATTCAATTGTTCACTCTGCTGCTGTATTGCTTTATGGAAAAAAAATATGCGGTATTATTATTTTCAATCTGAATGAGTGTCTCTGTTTATACCCTTTCTTATTCTCTTAACATAATACTTACATACTTTACTTACATCGTTTTGTTTTCAATATACTTTTGAGGACTATATTGGAAGGTCTGCCCCGTATACCAAAGAGAGTTGGATGAGTTCGCGAGCAATGGGCGAGGTTCTTCAGACTATTTCTTATTATCCATCTATTAATAAAAAATGTATTTGATTACAATTGTTCATACTTTTAATTTAGTTATTCCGTAAACATCATCCAACTTGTCGTTGTAAATATATTTTATAAAATTGAAATGTATTGTATATACCGGAATCGTTTACAATTTTTAATTTGTTAATGAAATATTTAATTAGTATTAAACTATAGAGAATCGAACAGGGCAATGGCGGGAGGATGCGGAGATTCATATATATATGATATTATTATTGTGAATATAGAGCCCACCAAATTACCATTTGAAATTTGTTTAAACAGTACTATTAGTATCGTTTGTTAAAAAAAGGATACTAATAAAAACCTATTTGCATCGTTTTTTGTAAAAACGATACAAATAGGCCCCCTATTTGCAAATAGGGTTTGCAAATAGGGTTTGCTATTTGTAAAAACGATACAAAAAAACGATGCAAATAGAAGCTATTACCATCGTTTCTAACAAACGATACAAATAGGTTTTTCTATTTGTTACGCCTCCAATTGTATCGTGTGTAAAACGATACAAATAGGTGCAAAAAAACGATACTAATAAGATATTTTTTTACTAGGATTCAAACGACGTGGACCCTGTATACACGTTTATGACCTTCCTCTAATGAATTCTATGCATGCAAAATCAGGACTAATACCAGTCAAATCATCAATAGTATAACCAAAGCCTTTTTATGAGACTTAAGCACAGACAAAGTTTATTTAATTGACATGGTAAAGAAGCAATGACAATAACTGGGTACAACTTCTTATCATCTAGGAAAGCATATTTCAAATTAGAGGGGAGGGGTTTCATCTCAGGTTGGGTTACCTCTTAACGAACAACCTCTTGTGGTACTCAATAATTTCCGGCCTCCACAGATTAATTCCTCACCAGTGAGATCCTGGACCAATTCATCGGCATCATTGTACCTTCACCTGCACCAACATCAAGGCAAAACAACGGCCTCCAAAAGATCCTTGGTAGTTGGATCGAGGCATATCATCAATAACATTCCATTAATGACGTCAATAACATAACATGACTGTTCCATCATAGACTCTTAAGAGCAGCATTAGATAAGGTACACTTATCATCCCCTACAGAAGAGTCAAACTACCTTTTTGACATCTAACAGCACCTGCAGTGTGTAAGAAAGGTTTCCCAAGTATAATTGGGATTGAGCATCCTCATCCATATCTAACACAACAATCAACAGAATAAAAATTTTCCGACTCTCACCGGGACATCCTCTAAAATACCTTAGGGTATTTTCACTGTCCTATCTGCCATCTGCAGGTGATGTTAGTAACCTTTAAAGCACCCATTTGTTTTTACAAATAGATAAAGGCATAACACTAACACTGGCTCCTAAATCACATAATGCTTTGTCAATGAACAGTGGGCCAATATTACAAGGAATAGAATAACTTCCTGGGTCCTTAGTTTCGGTGGTGACTGTTTTGCAATATGGCACTGCACCCTCCGTAAGTGCTAGGTCCCACACATTCAACTCACGTTCCTGCTAAAATACTTTCAAAAATTTAGTTAAGTAGGAATTGAGTGATAAACTGTAAATGGAACAGTAACTTGGCAAATCCTTCACAATATCTAAATTACGAAATGATTACATTCTTACTCCTGGTTACCCGTGCGGGAAGGGTAACCTAACCTGTGACCGCGGAATCGTATAACGATGTGCACTACCTTCTTCCTAGGTGCTTCGGCCTCCTTAGCTGGAACTTCTCCAAACTTCAATCACCACATCACGGTCTTCAGCTCTACCTGCAACATCAGAAACACATCAGTAGGCATTCCGGGCCCTCATAAGCAGTCCACTCCTCAAAGTGATAGCATTGACTGGTCTCTGGGATTCTGGATGCCTGTGATACTGAGGTGTAGGTTGTGATGGAAGGTGGCCTGGGCCTTTGAGCAGTTGATTGCGCAATCTGAGCTATCTGAGTTTCCAAGTGCTGTTATGAACTGCATTGCCTCCAATTTTGCTTGTGCAACAAATCTTCAACTCGAGATTCTTCCACTAGGTTGAGGTGGCATTGGCGGTGCTGATAGTGGTGGCCTGCGAAACCTGGTGGGTGTGGTGGGTACATATCTCTGCATCGCGGGGTGCTGCTGAGGTGGCATGGCTTGCGGAGGATCTGGACATTGCTGTTGTTCTGTAAGAAAGTAGGGGTGATCCTTCCAGCCCGGATTGTATGTATTAGAATATGGATTTTTCTTGGAGCTTGAAGGCACATACTTGCTCTACTGAACTAGTACAAGACTGGGAATTCCCGAAAGAACCACTGAATCACAGAAGATCAGTGCATCCTGAAAGTGCAGCTACAGGTGATGGTGGAGGAGTGGTGGTACCAATCTTGCGAGATCTGACTTAGGCATTGATCTGTGCAGCAAACTCTCAGACTATCATCAACTACATGTTTCCCACCCTTTGGAAGCCCTCTAAGGTACCAACTGTGAATTATGAGTGGCAATTTCATCAATCAGTTCATAGCAGCGTTGACCCCTGGTTCATAAATCGACCATTAGCAGCAGAATCTAACAAAGCCCTACTCTCATTACCCAACCCATTGTAGAATGACGGAACTAGAACCATTCTCAAGCCCATGATGAGGACACATTCTCAACAACTCCTTAAACCGTTCCCAAGCATCATATGTGACTCATCTGTCTCCTGATGGAAGTTAGTGATTTGGCTCCTCAATAAGCAGTTCTTTGTGGTGGGTAGTATTTCCCTGAAAAGCAAGAGCTAAATCCTCCCACAATTAATGGTAGCCATATTGAGATCATTCAACCAGGTCTAGCCTGTCTTTCAACGAAAATGGAAACATTCGCCTTCTGATAGTCCTGAGAGACATTCATTTGCTTGAGTATCACAGTATTGAAGGAAATTATGTAGTGTAAGTTCGGATCTTCCGTCAATGTCCTGAAAACTGATTTCGTTCAACCATGTTCACAAGAGTCGGTTTCAGTTCAAAGTTAGCAGCATCGGTATCAGGTACTGAATAACCTCCGCCATAGACTCCGTACTAGGCAGGGAATAGTCTCTCAATGAACGAGCCGCAGGTGGCGGTGGTGGAGGTGGTGGTCCTCTACCCTGTCCTTCTCCTTCGGCGGCCATTTCAACTTCTAATACCCTTCAAACAACGGATTGAAGGTGAACTCGAAAACTGAGACAAGTCAAAAACAGTTTCCTCCCAGATCGGGAAGAAAAATTCGGCGTCTACTACGTCTCAACCGCTTCAAAAATACTCGCTCGGTCAAGGAAAATGAAAGTATCAGGCTCGTGGTCGTTTTGCATAAACCTATGAACCTGCACACAATAGAAACTCCGAGCAAAGATAAAAAACAGCCCCAAAGAACTGAATAGTTCTTTGAGACTAAGAAAAATAAAAAGAAAACAGTTTAAACCCGACTAATAGAATAAAAAAATTGCCTCCCCGGCAACGGCGCCAAAATTTGATGAGGCTATCGCACACCTATCAAAAATAAAACCTACACTCTAACTAATATAGCTAGGAGTAGGGATCGAATCCACAGGAAGCAATTAAACCATTAGTTCTAAAAAGTCTAATGTGTAAAGGGCCTTTGAATGTCGAATTAAGACTCAAACGCTAACAAAACTAGAACTAAGTTAATTAAGGGAATAATCTATGAAGTCTAGGACATCGGTTCACCATAGATTAACCAAGAATTGCACAATTAATTAATTAGATTATTTAATTTCCTTGAATTAAGGTCCACTATCTCCTCGAATCTAGTCCCCTTCAAAACCCTCTAATGGCTCTCGCTCACTAGACTCGTTTTGCCTATGTCCTATGATCTAATTGTGGTAATCTTACCTACTCGGCATCGTTTCAACAATTCAAACTACAATTAAACCTGGCCATTATTTAACTGAAAGCAAAATAAGTTGACAACAGAATCCAAGTACATTAATAACCAATCAACCAATTAAAACAAGCATCAAAATCAATCCATGATCCCTAGTCTAGAAAAGGGAACTACTCACGCATATAGAAACTAAGGAACCCATTTATCATAAGTACTGGAACTAAAAACAGACTACGACTTTAAACTAAATAACAAGAACAAAATAACTCAAAGCAAGAACTAAAACAAAACCAAGATTTAATTCAAAAAATACTACAACAATTAACCCTAAGAAAAATAATAAAATAATAAAAACAAGAGACGAAAATAACGAAGAACTAAATTGCATTGTATTGAATGAATGATTGAGTTTTGACAAAGTAGTTTTAGAGAGAACTGAATGAAAAATCCTAAGGAGAGAAAAAAACACTCTAGTGCTCTAATCTGTTAAAAAGACCTAACATAAACACTATTTCTATAAAAAGTACAATGCTCGGTCCAAAGGAGTGAAACAGGGCTCCGGACAATCCGCCCGATCAATCGGGCAAAATCCGTCCCATCGGCTCCACGAAGCGAATGATTTTGGCTTGGAAGCAATCCGCCGACTGCCGGCGCGATCAGTGTTCGCCCCTATTTTTGAAAAATGTAGTAACTTTCGCCCGACTGCCCGGGCGAAATCCACCCGACGCCCGGGCAACATGACTTTTTCGCTACCTCAAAGTTGGCTCGTCTTCTAGTACTCCAGGTTCCATCATAGCTTCCTGATACTCACATTCACCCCATGACTTCTAGTTCTGTTGTAACTCTATGATTGCCTCGGAATCAATGCAAAACACCGAAACTCCCTGCCAAAAAGCACTAACAAGCAAAAACACTACAAAACCAAATGTTAGCCAAAATAGCTCCAAAGAGCATAGGTTAGAGTCAAAATAAACCAGAAAAGAGGGTTAAATATAAGATTAAAATACATATCAAACTCCCCCCAAGCCAAACCTTGCTTGGCTCAGCAAAACAAACTAAACTGAAAATGACTTCACCCCAAAACTTTGAAAATACAATCAACTAGCAATTCCGAGCATGTAAGTTCCTATACCAAACATATCAAAATCCCTTGACCGCCATCCACTTAATCAAATCAATAAGCCAACCATGTAAGAAATATAAGTCGATGACTGAGTAGCTCACTCGGTGTCACTCCACCAATAAATTGAGCATAAACAGTGAAGCTCACCCTTACTCCAATAAGATGCAAGTGCAATAAGGTTTAAATGCAATTTGGAAACCCAAACCCACATCTCCACCTCATGCAAGTGTTTAAGGGCAGTCATCAATCCTAATTGAAAAGTCGACTCGAAATGCAAGTAATACTCACTAGCTTTGGCAATTGACTCACTTCACAAGAACTAAAAACATGTACATGCCGGTCAAAAAGGTCTTTTTGAGCTTGTAACGTGGCTAGGGTGATGGGTAGGATATAATTTGGGGATAATGTGATGGTAAATGCGGGCTATACGCATGTAACAATCAAAAATCATAATTAACATCTCCAACATCAACTCCAACATCAAACCAATTCACATGGGATCACATCACACCATTAAAACTTACATTTCAACTGCTCCAAATATCACAAGCTTTTCTTCTTCAACATCTTTAAATTCTTTTTTTTTTCTTTCATTTCATTTTTTTCTTCTTCTTCTTCTTCTTTTTTTTTTTCAACTTTCAAGATTTTTTTTCAACTTAGGCTCACGACTCTTAATGACATGTCAAGGACAAAATCATCACACATACATAACTAGGCCAATAAAAGATATAACATTTTAATTCTTCATTAAAGCTAGCCTAGACATTGGTATGCAGAGCCTTAATGTGAGACCTATTATGATCAAACTTTAACCACAACTTTTTCACAATTTTTCAATCCTCCTAAACCTCCAACAAATGCAAAACAACAACAGAACAACTCCTCAACTCCCCCAAGCCAAGCTTGGGCATATATCAAAATGATTAGAACAAGGCCAAATAAGGTTGTAATGTGGCTAAAATGCAAATGAAGGGTAAAAAGCTCAAAACAAGGATCAAGGGAAAATTTGTGAATGAATGCCTAAAATCTGAAAGCTTCTAAAAGAAATGAATGCCTTTTATTATTTGCAGCATGTAACATATCAAAGCCAAGCTATTTGTGGTGAAGATATTTGTGGTGCTGTTTTGGAATTTTTTAAGACTGGTAAGTTACTGAAGTAACTAAACACAACTAATTTGGTCTTAATTCCAAAAGTAGCTTGTCCTGTGAATGTTACCTAGTTTAGACCCATTGCTTGTTGCAATGTTTTGTACAAAGTCATCTAAAAAATGATCTGTGAAAGATTGAGTGAGCTTTTACAGTATCTGATTAGTGAGTCTCAAGCAGCTTTTGTGCCAGGTAGGACCATATTTCAAAACATTTTAGTGTACTGTGTCAGGATGTGGTCAGTCAATATAACAACAAGAAGAGGCCTAGGAGATGCACTATTAAAATAGATTTGAGGAAGGCTTATGACATTTTATCTTGGGATCTTGTAAAAGAAATGCTGATGGCTTTAAACTTTCCTGATAAGTTCATTCTCTGGATCATGGTTTGTATTACTTCCCCTTATTATTCAGTGGTGGTGAATGGTGGGACTCATGTGTTTTTCAAGGGGAAAAGAGGAGTGAGGCAGGGAGACCCTCTATCCCCTTTGATATTTGTGTTTGCTATGGAATATCTATCTAGGCTTCTTACCGAGGTGGGTGAGCAGATGAATTTCATATTTCATTATAGGTGTGATGACCTCAAGTTGATACATCTATTTTTGCTGATGATCTTATGTTATTCAGCTATGGGAGTAGTGTGTTTATCCACTTGATACAGGCTGCTTTGCAGAGGTTTTTTTCATGTTTTGGATTGAATGCAAATGTGAAGAAGACTGCCATTTATTTTGGCAATGTGCCTAGAGGTGTACAGCAAAAGATTTTAGATATTACAGGTTATGTCAAAGGCACATTCCCATTTAGATATTTGGGGATTCCTTTGAATTCTAGGTGTATTGCTGTGCATGATTGTAAGAAAATGGTTGAGCAGATTGTTAGTAAAATTAGGGCGTGGTCTTCTAGACACCTTTCTTTTGCTGCTAGAGTTACATTGATCAGTGTTGTGTTAGTGGGATGCACTCTTATTGGGCTCAAGTTTTTCTTCTTCCCGAGACTGTTATGCACAAGGTTATGCAAGTGCGTAGAAGTTTCTTGTGGGAGGGGAAGTGCATTGGTGCAAAAATGAAGCCTATTTCATGGAAAACCATTTGTACCGCTAAGAAGAGTGGTGGATTAGGGGTGAGAAACTGCAGATTGTGGAACATTGCAGCTCAGGGGAAGATTATTTGGCAGATTGCAATGAAGGCTGATGTGTTGTGGGTGAAATGGGTGCACTATGTGTATTTGAGAAATGAGGATTGGTGGAATTATGTGCCACCAGTGGGTGCTAGCTGGAGGTGGAAGATGCTTTGTCATGTTAAGGAGCAATTGAAGGCTAGTTTTGAGAGTAATCAGTGGAATATAGGAGTTGTGCAATTCACCATTGCAAGATGTTATGACTAGTTGCTGAATCAGAATGGTAGAGTTGAGTGGGATAAATGGGTGTGGAGTAGGTATAATATACCTAAACATGCTTGTGTTGCTTGGATGATCATGCATGGTAAACTTAAAACCAAGAGTTTACTATGCAAATATAATATTATCAGGTCAGATTTGAATTGTGTGATGTGTCCGAATGCAATGGAAGATCAGGATCACCTTTTTTTTTAGTGTTATTTCACTAATAAGGTGTTTTTGGTTATTAGGGAATGGATGGGTTTGGAAGGTTCAACTGTTAGTAAAATTGGGGATGTGTGGAAGGAGTGGGGGGCAGCTGCTAGGAGGAAGGTGCATAGAAGAGTGGTTTTTTGTGTTCTAGCTAGTTTGTTATACCATATTTGGCAAACAAGGAACATGTTCATATGACAAAGGAATAGCAGGACAGAAGAGAGAGTGATTGCTGTGATAAAGAAAGAGGTGTGTCTCAGGTTGATGCATGTGGAAAAGAGGAAATGGAGGGAAGCTGATCAAGAGTTTTTGCAGGAGTTGATGACTAGCTAGTCCTTTCTAGCCCTATGGGACTGTAGTGTGTGAGTGCATGTGTAGTAGGCTTTGCTGTTGGTGGGTTCGGTGTGTAGGGTTGTGATGCTTGGCTGTTGTTTATGTTGCTATTGAGCTGTTGTCAGTTGATTTTGCTAGTTTTGTGAGCCTGGTGCTTCGTTTTTTTTATGTTGCAGTTTGTGCAGTAATGTTGCAGTGCAAGTTGTGTAGTTTTTGATGTTTGGCAGGAGTGAAGTTTGGAGAAAATGTAGAGCTGCTTGTTGGTTACTACTGTTTTGGGGTTGGCCTGGTTCTGCTGTTTGTGTGGTGTTAGCTCAGGTTGGTTTGTGTTGCTGTGTTAAGGGCTGCTGATGGTTTTTGCAGTTTTGTAGTCACAAAACTGGTTGTGCTGCTGATGGTTATTTAGAGGGCAGGTGTGTAGTTAGTGCTGTGATTTATGAAGTGCAGAAGTGCAGTTTGGAAAGTGCAGTTTTGGTTGGTTACTGCTTTTTTTGGTGCTGCTTGTCTTTGCTGGTTTTTGCTGTTTCTTGCAGTCTTATAGTTACATTTTAGTCATGTCTGGTGGAAAGCCATGATCTGTTGAGGTGTTTGAGGTTTGAGGTTTGTGTGCAGTTTGAAGGTTATGGGGTGAATGCAGTTTTGAGGTTTGCTTGATGCCGATGAAGGCCTGAGCAATTTGGGTTATTGAAGTCTGTGTTGTTCTTTTTGTTTTGTTTTGTATAGTTCTGAGTTTTGTTTTGGTTGTAAGTTGTATAGTTTTGGAGTTGTTTATGAGCTACCTTGACTGAACTAAGTCAGTTTGGTCAGGTTTGGCTTAAATAGGTTGTATATTTTTTCCTTTTTGATAATAAAATCTCTTACATTTTACTAAAAAAAAAAAAAAGAAAAGAAAAGTTGGTGTTTTAGAGTGCTTTCTGTGTATATTTGAATGACTTAGAAGGGATTAAATGAATAAGTTGAGAGGAAATTGCAGACAACAAAAAAGAGCAATGATTATACATTAAAAGGGGGAGGGGATAGTGGTTGCTATTAAAAAAAGGAACTATAACTGTAGGAAGGCGTTAATGCTGCAGTTAATGAGGTCAAAAATCCAAAAATTTAATATCGTATTGCATGCAATATTCCAATACCAATACAATAAATGCAATTCTAACCATAAAAGATAGAAGACTTACATTCCATCCACACTCACACATTGCATTGCCCAAGATTCACGATATACACGGTCCGATTTTGCGCTGTCTGAGAAATAAACTAGACTTGAGGCCTGGTTTTATTCCAAACTCAATAAAAGCAATATGGCATGTTCCCATGTTCCAAGTCTCCAACAAAAAAATTATGAACACAAAAAACCCAAATTGGACTCATTGGGCTGGACCATTGGCCAAACTACCCAAACCACCACAAAAGTCCATCAACCAACAATATGGTTCACACATCTCTTTATTCCCGAGACTTCTAGAACCAAATAAACACCTTCTTCCTTCTCACGTGTCACCTACATGACTTACTATGACTCATTCAAAAAAAAAAAAAAAATTCACTCTTTTAATTTTTTTTACATAAAAAATCTAAACGGAAGTAAATTTCCTCCCATCATCCAACGGTCCAAAATCTCGCGTTGCCCAAACGCCACCTTAACCCTTCGAAAAATTCAAATTCCTTTGAATATTATTTTCCCTTTTTACTTTTTTTTCCATTTCATATTCTCAAACTAAATAAAAAATTAAAAAAAATAAAATAATAATAATTTCTACTTTTACAAAAACCCTTTCGTATATAAACCCTAACAAACCCTTTCTCTCTCTTCCTCGACCTCCGCTTTGCGTTCATCTTCTCTCATTTCTATTTTCTCTCTCTATTATTTCTCTGTTTTTTATCCCCCTTTTCTTCGATTCAAATCAAATCATATAAACATGGTAAATTTCGTTAATTTTTTATTTCGATTTTAATTGTTTTTGTTTTTAATTTGATTTGATTTTGTTGTTAATTTGCTAAATTTGTTTGTTTTTTGTTTTTTTGATTTTTAGGCTTTGCCAAATCAGCAAACTGTTGATTACCCTAGCTTTAAGCTTGTTCTTGTTGGTGACGGTGGTACAGGTAATTCAATCGTTTATTTCTTTGTTTTTATTTTGATTTTTGTGATTTTTTAGGGTTTATTTTTGTGTAATTTTATTATTTTGATTAATATATGTAATTTGGAAGCTTGTATATTTGAACCGTTCAAATATCTGATTAAATGATTGAATTTTTTCAGAAAATTAGTTGATAGTTATTGTTTAGGACGATTATTTGAGATTTGCGACAATTTTTTTGATTAAATTTATGTTTTCTATAACTTTTAACACTGATTTAGGTTTAGTATGTTTTAGATCTTTGTATAAATTATTATTTGATAAGTAATTTATGTTCGTTTATTGTTATTATTATTATTTTAAATTTTTTTTGATATATATGAAATGAATTTGAAGTAAATGAGGTGTTGATTTGCGGATTGATTTGATTTGCAGGGAAGACTACATTTGTAAAAAGGCATCTTTCTGGTGAATTTGAAAAGAAATACGAACGTAAGTTTATTTCGATATCGACTTTATAATTGTCATTTGATGTTGTCGAAAAATTTATTGAATTNAAAAAAAAAAAAAAATTCACTCTTTTAATTTTTTTTACATAAAAAATCTAAACGGAAGTAAATTTCCTCCCATCATCCAACGGTCCAAAATCTCGCGTTGCCCAAACGCCACCTTAACCCTTCGAAAAATTCAAATTCCTTTGAATATTATTTTCCCTTTTTACTTTTTTTTCCATTTCATATTCTCAAACTAAATAAAAAATTAAAAAAAATAAAATAATAATAATTTCTACTTTTACAAAAACCCTTTCGTATATAAACCCTAACAAACCCTTTCTCTCTCTTCCTCGACCTCCGCTTTGCGTTCATCTTCTCTCATTTCTATTTTCTCTCTCTATTATTTCTCTGTTTTTTATCCCCCTTTTCTTCGATTCAAATCAAATCATATAAACATGGTAAATTTCGTTAATTTTTTATTTCGATTTTAATTGTTTTTGTTTTTAATTTGATTTGATTTTGTTGTTAATTTGCTAAATTTGTTTGTTTTTTGTTTTTTTGATTTTTAGGCTTTGCCAAATCAGCAAACTGTTGATTACCCTAGCTTTAAGCTTGTTCTTGTTGGTGACGGTGGTACAGGTAATTCAATCGTTTATTTCTTTGTTTTTATTTTGATTTTTGTGATTTTTTAGGGTTTATTTTTGTGTAATTTTATTATTTTGATTAATATATGTAATTTGGAAGCTTGTATATTTGAACCGTTCAAATATCTGATTAAATGATTGAATTTTTTCAGAAAATTAGTTGATAGTTATTGTTTAGGACGATTATTTGAGATTTGCGACAATTTTTTTGATTAAATTTATGTTTTCTATAACTTTTAACACTGATTTAGGTTTAGTATGTTTTAGATCTTTGTATAAATTATTATTTGATAAGTAATTTATGTTCGTTTATTGTTATTATTATTATTTTAAATTTTTTTTGATATATATGAAATGAATTTGAAGTAAATGAGGTGTTGATTTGCGGATTGATTTGATTTGCAGGGAAGACTACATTTGTAAAAAGGCATCTTTCTGGTGAATTTGAAAAGAAATACGAACGTAAGTTTATTTCGATATCGACTTTATAATTGTCATTTGATGTTGTCGAAAAATTTATTGAATTGATGTGGTTTATTGTGTTAATTTTGATTATTACAGCTACTATTGGTGTTGAAGTTCATCCATTGGATTTCTTTACAAACTGTGGGCAAATCCGATTCTACTGCTGGGATACCGCCGGTCAAGAGAAGTTTGGTGGTCTGAGAGATGGATACTAGTGAGTGTTGTTTTCGATTGTGATTGTATTGTTCGAAAGTGGTTTTAAATTGATTGATTATTATGATGTTGATTAATGAAATGTTCTTTTCAATTGTGATTGTATTGTTCGATTAATGGTTTTAAATTGGTTGATTGTTGTGATGTTGGTGAATGAAATGTTCGTTGTTTAGGTGTATTTGTGATTGTGTATTGAAATGTTTGCGGTGGGTTGAGCTGATTCATATTGATTGTTGAGGAAAGTAAGGTAGTTGTGGACTTGGGGAAGCCGATTTTGTAATGCGAGCGAGTACATTAAGTAGGTTTATGTGGAGTGTGTTGTAAAATACTGTATAGAAATAGTTCTTGTGTGGCTTTGATGTTGCTACTGCCTATCAATGTGTCAACACTAATTTAGCATTAGTAGTGTGATGGGGGTTGTAATTTGGTACCTATGTTCTCTGGTTTCTTTGTATTTCATTACTGGTTGGGTACGAGGACACAATTCTAGTCGTGTGTCACTGGTAATTGTGATTGTATTTTACGTACTAGTAGTATAATTGTAGTTTGTTATAGAGTACACTGCTCTGATTTGTTGTGTTAACTGGGCACATGCTGCTGTCTTGTTTAATGTTTCTTGAGTATTTTTCCGTGGACTTGTATTAACCTTTGGTTGTGTTTATTTCAGTATTCATGGTCAATGTGCGATCATCATGTTTGATGTGACTGCCCGTTTGACATACAAGAATGTTCCAACATGGCACCGTGATCTCTGCAGGTAATGTTCAAATTGGGTTTCTTCTATTCTCCTTTATGTTTCATTAAACTTCTGATCATGCATTTTTGTATTTAACCGCCCTTACACGGTTTACTTCTCTTCAGGGTGTGTGAAAACATTCCAATTGTGCTATGTGGAAACAAGGTTGATGTCAAGAACAGGCAAGTGAAGGCCAAGCAAGTTACCTTCCACAGGAAGAAGAATTTGCAGTACTACGAAATTTCTGCCAAGAGCAATTACAACTTTGAGAAGCCTTTCCTCTACCTTGCCCGTAAACTTGCAGGGTAATTAACGTGTTCTAATGTTTTGAATAATATAAGCTGATTTCTATCATTCTCCTTTCTAATGCAAATGTTGTTGATGCAGTGATCCCAACTTGCACTTTGTTGAGTCTCCCGCTCTGTTACCTCCAGAGGTGCAGATTGACTTGGCTGAACAGCAGAGGTAATACTTTGGGGGTCTATGGCTTTTTTTGCAATTTTGTTTTTACTTATGCGTTCAGCATTTGATAGTTGCAAAGTGAAATTTTAGGATTGCTCTCAGTTGTGGTGTGTAGAATATTGCAGCTTTATTTGTCAATTAATAAGGATGGCCCTTTTTTTGTGTAGGCATGAACAAGAGCTTGCTGTTGCGGCTGCTCAGCCCCTCCCAGATGACGATGATGATGCATTTGAGTAAACTGGGAGTCTTTTTTTATATTCTCCTTGTTATGTGTGAAATTTCCAGTGGTTCAGAAACTGTATCAGTGTATCACTAAAGTTGAATTTGCCTCTTTAAGGGTTTTGGATAGGTAGTAGTAGAGGGGAACCTGGGACCTTTTGTATTGGTTTAACGAGAGCTACATTTTTCTAAGGTCAGATGCTCAACGTTGAGCACGGCTTTTGGACTCCTTATGTATGAATGTGAGACGTATTTTCGATCCTGATTTTAATATGATGTCACAATGTTCTATTTTTTATGCTTTCTCATTTGCAATTATGTGAGGTAAGTTTTGCTGGAATGTCAATTTTGGAGAACTTGATGTGTGATGGGGCTGTAAATATGTTTTTGTGAACTTTGTACTTGCCGGGAACTGGAATGGTGAATCAATTGTTACCTGTACTGATGTTCTACTTGTAAAGTTGACCTATGAGTATTTTGCGTAGTATATTTGTTATGGAGACAATAGAAAGCACTCATCACGCCTTGGGGGTTGAAGATATTTGCATGCAAGTCTAAGTGATGAAGTCTCATAAAGACTAGGCTTTTTTTTTTTTTTATTATTGTTAATCACATTAGGTCCAACGTAGCAAGTAAAAAGGACCGGTGGAGTATTACTATATAAGGATGGAATGAGCATCCTGCGCACGATGTGATGGGGCTGTAAATATGTTTTTGTGAACTTTGTACTTGCCTGGAGACAATAGAAAGCACTCATCACGCCTGGGGGGTTGAAGATGTTTGCATGCAAGTCTAAGTGATAAAGTCTCATAAAGACTACGCTTTTCTTTTTTTATTATTGTTAATCACATTAGGTCCAACGTAGCAAGTAAAAAAGACTGGTGGAGTATTACTGTATAAGGATGGAATGAGCATCCTGCGCACGATGTGGTGCAATACTGCAATGGGGAGGGCAGTTTCGTATGGATTTGATAGGCGGGTAGGGTTTCGATCAAGCACTCCAAGTGTGAACGATTGAGTATAGCTAGCGAAATTTCTTCAATTTATATTTGTTGTTAGGCTAGGAGGTTTGTTTTTACGAGTATATAACGAGGATCCTCCCCCCAATAAAAGTATAGAACTACTTGTTAAGCATCAGTAGTTCATCTCTTGCCGTTACCATTTGCTCAAATCAACCCTTATTACTTCCGGCATCTATAAGCTCAATTATTGTGAGTGTCTACCCTATTAGGGAATGGGCATTCTAGGTCCATAGTGCCCTCTTGATACAAATTTTGGGTCCATGAAGTTGGGAACTCAACACATATTCTCAATGCGTGAAGCATCTTCCTGGCAGCGGCGTATCAAAAATTTTTGTGCCATGGTTTTGGATTTGTTAAACTTAAAACAGTCAAGAAATTAGAACCATGAGGACAAAGGTTTCGGATTCTAGGTCTATGGTGTCTTCTCAATTCAAAATCTTAGGATATGTGTCAATGCTAAATTGGAATCGTGAAGATAAAGGTTGGAATATTGAGGGTTTAACTTAAGTCAAAGTAAAACTAACTACTTGAAATGTCGCTTTAGTACCGAAAAAGGGTAAGTGTCAAAGGAGTAAGTTTGGATGGAGTGACTCCATTAATTATCTTGGGTCTATCATTTAAAAAAACGACGATATTGATCAAGACTTGGTTAATATGATTAAATCAAGGTGGCTCAAATGTAGAGCAATTGGAGTTTCATGTTACTGGGACATTAAGAAGGTGGGGATTACCAAGGAGCAGACTCTAAAATGGATCTGTGTCATAACTCTAAGCTATAGAACCAAGAATGAAAAAATTCGGACGAAATTTGGGGTTGCAAATATCATGGGCAAGGTTTGGACATGTAAGACAAAAAAGACCACAAGGTGCACTAGTTTGAAGAGTGCAGGTTTTGGATCACGAGAAGTTTAAAAAGGAGGTGAGGAGGTCGAGATGATTTAGTCAGAAGGAGTTAGAATTATATGAACAATGTGATTAGAATGAGCACGAGTTTTTTGACCAGAGAGGATAAAGGAGGAGAATCTTTATTGACGATCGCATGAAACAATCATGTTTTCATTCATGTAGCGGAAGTCACTTATTGAAATTAAAGCTTTGATTGATCGATTAATTGCTGTCACCATATTTTTTATTAATTACCAAACATGCGGTTAGCGTGTATTCCGATATTATTAAAAAAAAAAAATAATAATAATAGTAACAAAACCAATAGTATCCAATCAAATTTTGTAGAAGCACAAAAATCACATTGTATTTGTATTTTTATTCGTTTTGGTCAAGTAATTAATTACGTTTAAAATTTCACTGTTAAAATCATATATGAACACAATAACCCTAATTTAGCTTGTGAAAAATCAAACAAATAATTGATTACACCACAATCAAACAGTTATCATCACTAATAATCGGAAATTCTTCAATTCTCTGAAAAGGTATCTTGTTTTTCCTTAATTATTTTCATTTTGTTTACTAAATTCATCATTGATTTTTTTGCTTTGAGTTATTGCTGTTCATCACTTTTAGTATTATAATTTTGTAGGTTTCTCTGTTATTTCTGTTAGTTTAATTAATTCTTCAATTTTTAGTATTTTTTTTTTTAGATTTTATTTCTATGTTTGGAAGAAAATCGTTTTGATTTTGCAAAACAATGGCTACTTTAGTACTGATTATAAAACTAGAAGAATCCATTGAATTTAAAATTGTTTTAGTTTTATTTTATTTTATTTATTTATTTTTTTACATTATAAAAATTACTATTGACAGTATTATTAATTGATGATTTATTTATTTAATTTACAATTTACACTATTTATGGCTAAATCTGTGATCTTGATTGATCATAAGTTCAGAATTCTGTTTTAGTTTTTCTGTTAATTTTTGGTGAAATTATTGATTAATTTTATTTGCTATTGTTTTTTCAAACACAATTAAAATTTTCATCTAAAATATATAATTAATGATGACTGATTATTAGATAAGTATTTATTTACTATTATTCTTTGTGATTGTTCATAAATGTGATTGTTTTATGTTTTGATTATTCAGGTGTTAAGTGAAGTCTGCAATAATGAGGTTTCATAGAGGGAATATGGTGGAGGTGTTGTCTAAGAAGAAGGATCCGTCGGCTGTTTGGCGGTGTGCACAGGTTGTAGAGGATAATGGAGATGGTTATACAGTGAGATACTATCGTTTTCTTGGCGTAGCTAAAGGAGTTGACAAAGTACCTACAGAAGCAGTTCGACCTCGTCCTCCATCAGGAGTGAATTCTGTAGTTTGGTCTGTTGGCGATGTTGTGGAAGTGTTGGATGATGGTTACTGGAGAGTTTCTATGATTGATGATGTGTTGGAAGAAGATTACTATCATATTCAGGTGATTGGATCAGTGGACGAGTTTAGAGTGAAGAAATCGAGTATTAGAGCGCGTCAAGAATGGAAAGGGAATCAATGGGTTCCTATGGGAAAGGTAAAGATCTCTTTTTATTGCCATAGTTCTCTTCTGTCATACTATGCAGAAACTCCCTAAATTGGTTTGTTGTCGATTTGTTGTGCTATAATGCAGTATTCATGCATCTTTTTCTGTAAACACAGGATGTTGGAATTGATGAGAAACTGATATCTCGGATGCACCAGATGGTTCATAGGCAAACGCTAGGTGACAATTTATCAACTGATAAAGATTCTTCGGAGTTTTCTCAGAAACGAAGGGCAGGGGACAATCTATTTGCTGATGAAGCTTCTCCAGAGTTTGCTAAAAAACGAAAGGCAGTGGACAAAGAGGTTGATTTTCTCATTGCATCAGACTGCTATTCTTTCATTGGGAAGGTAGAAAATTCTGTCAATCTTTGGGAAATTCAGTGTAATGATAAGATGCTAGTTTCTAAGGAAACAACCAGAATTAACAATGCTATGTCTAGGAATCAGGACGTTGCTCGGTCTCTTCGTAGAACCTCTGAACCTGATGATTGTGTAAGTTCTAAATCATCTGTTGCTAGTTGTAGTAGCATTGGTGATGATGCTAGTCTTGGTAGGTTAGTCAGCCATTCCTTGGCAGACTGCAGGCAGGATGCTGATTCTCTTTGTAGCGATGCTGAATCAGTTCATCATGAGGGAGACGATGAAGTAAAATCTATTGGTCTGTCAAATCAGGAAGATACTTTAAGAATGCATGAGAAGGATTTGCATAATTATCGTTGCACACTAGAAACATTATATGCTTGTGGTCCTTTGAGTTGGGAACTGGAAATCTATTTAACAAACCTCCGACAGAAGTATTCTGTTTCAACTGATGAACATTTGATGGAATTAAGAAGGCTAAAATCTTCTGGAGGTCTTGTTTTGAGCTGTTACTAACTAGGCTAGTTGAAATCAACTGGTGGCCTTTTTTGGAAGTCTGCTAGTGTTCCAACTTCCAACCGTATATAGTTGTGAATTGTTCTCGAAATTTGATTGTATAGAAAATGCCGTAGTTACGATCTGAAATTGTAAAAAAGTGATTAGAACATGATGAGATGGGTATAATTGATCTTCCTAGAAAGAACGTTAAGTTCTGTTACTAATGCTTTCTTTTTTTTGTTGATTAGATACTGCAATAGCTGTTTTAAGAGCTGTTATACATTTACAGTTTACACACCCTTTGCCTTCTCTGAAGCTGGCAAGAGTCTTCAGGTTGTACATGTTTGCATTCAATAATACAGTAATGAAGTTATTTGGATTGGAAATTTTCGAACTATAGTATCTTTTTTGGCCCTGCTTTATTATTTCCCTTTTCTTGCTCAATGTTAAAGATCTATCAAATTAACGATGCCATTGTTCCAATTTGTATCTAAGGTTTATGAACATGCGTCATACGTGTGGATAATTTTGAAAATTGTGTGAATTATATATTACTCAAGTGTCTGCAATTATGTGTTATTAAGCATCTGGTGACATGCACTTGGATGCAGAAAACTGTATACTGTTGTCAAAGCTTCCTTGACCACAGGATTTTGTTTAAAGCATAGGTTTGAACTTTGAGCAATTAGGATATAGCAAAATGTGTACATACTTGCTTCAACTATTTTTGATTTTGCGTTATAGGTCAAGCTTTTGGTGACACAAAGTTGGATGCACGAAAGTGCAGTCCGCCGTTAGAGGAAAGCTGTGAAGAGATCATGTTTTCTCGACCACTGGATTTCATTCGAAGCATAGGGGTTTACATTTAAATTTTGCTGATTTTGTGCATAGTATTATGATGTGTTTGTGATTTTTGCGTTTTAGGTGAAGTTGTTGGTAATACACAATTCGACGCACAACACTGCAGTCCATTATCAGAGGCAACTAGGCAAGCTCACAGGGTATAATGTTTCTGTGATCAAAGAATTTTGTTTGAATCATGCTTATCTTTGATCAAATATAATATTTACTCTCTTATAGAATGAAGATATATGATTTTAGAAATTTGTTTCAATCATGCTTGTCCTATCGTCAGATACAATACTTACTGTCCTATAAAATGAACATACATGATTTTAGAGCAACTATTATAGTCACCGACATGTTACGTTATAAACACAGAAGCAAGCCCTAATCTACCACAAACATCTTGAAAACATTTCAAACATAGTCTTCCATTAGAACTCCCCAAAACAGCTTGTTATTTGACCTGTTTGCTTGTGTATATTGACAAATTCAATTAAGAAGAAAACATTCTACAATCAATTACACTTACAATTGAGTAAATGTCAATTAAAAAATCATCATCATCATCTTCTTCGAAGTCGAATATTACATCATTTACAAAACCAAACCATTAAACCATATACCAAACAATCAAAATCATGATCCAACACTTGAACTACTGCCCACTACTATCACTACCAATTTGAGATTCTTCAAACTCTTTAATCAACTCAGGATCAACATTATCTTCAGGCTCCCAAGTGGGGTCCTCAATATCAACCCATTTAACCAAATACTCATTTCCATCATCTTCCCCAACTCTCTTCCCAAACACTCCTAGAGCCTCAGCATACTCGAGCCCATCTTCGAAATCTTTAACCAAATCTTCCGCAATAAGCCCAATTTTGACCCATTCATTTTCACCTCCATCACTCCATTTAACTAAATACTCTAAATTATCACCTTTCCCTCTTTTTTCCAATATTCCCTCAACTTGAGCGTATTCATAGACTGCCCCCTCTAATGCTTTAACAACATTTTCTAGAGCTACTCTTTTGCCGAATTGCATTAAGTTTCCCTTTGGGGTCGCCGCTAGGACCTCTTTAGCGAGGTCCAGCGGGGTACGTCCCTTGTCATCCCGGGTCTCAGGATCAGCGCCCGCCTCGAGTAGCGCACTTGCTGCCTCAGGGCGGGCGTACCCTGCTGCCATATGTAGCGGGGTGAGCCCCCCTCCACTGACATCCCTCTTGTTGACGTCAGCTCCATATGAAGCGAGTAGACTGACGCACGTGTGGGACCCGAGCCCGGATACAAAGTGCATGGCTGTACGTCCATCAGAGTCAACAGCATCAACATCACGGGCCGATTCGGGCTGGGCTAGGATTTGCTGAAGCCCGTCGACGTTGGCCTTTTTAGCTGCAGTCCACCAGGGGGTTTCGTATTCGGAAACAACGTCGGAAGCGATGTAGTTAGATGGGACCCAAGTAGGGGCATTTTGGTCTTTCCACTCAATAAGGTACTCCATGGTAGTGGAAGAAGTGGGTGACACGCGACTTCCTATGATTTGGTTGACTTCGCCATACGACTCCTCTTCGTTGTAGGAGTCGTAGTCATAAAACAGTTGTTGCTGTTGCTGTTGTTGCTGCTGCTGTTGTTGCTGGTGTTGTTGTTGTTGCTGTTGTTGTTGGGCGTAAAGCGCGAAAGTGAGGGAGCGGTGGTGGCGAAGGAAGAGGTGACGAGGGGAGTGTAGAGAGGGTGAGGGTAGAGAAAGAGAAGGGTTGTTTTTTAGACGGTAGAGGTGAGGAGAAAGTGTAATGGTGTCCATGTTATATTTTGTTTTTTTTAGGGTGTGAAGGATAAATGGAAGGTGGTTAACGGTTAACAAAGGTGACGAAAATCAGCCATTATTAGAAGTGATAGTAAAGTGTTTGTTTTAGTCGGAGGGAGAAGATAAGAAATCATATCCTTTTTGTGGGTGGGGTTTTCATATTGAATAACCAGGCCGGGGCTACAATCGCCAAACAATGTTGGGGTCCTATTCAATTTATTAAATTGGGGCTTTAAACTCAATATATATCGTGAAATTAAAGTAATTCACAATATTTGCAAATAAAATAGAGCTTTATATATACGAAATTTGAAGAGGAAAATATAATGTTGCTAATTAATTTCATCTCAAAAAATGAAAATTGATAATGGTTTAAAAAATCAATTGAAATTGAATGAAAAAAAAAAAGGAAAGGGGAGAAGTTTAAGTAACCGTTGATTCAAGGATTGAGATAATTAGATTGAATTGGGAAAAAAAAGGGGTGTTATATAATATATGTATTTAGTGGATGCCCATTATACTCCTATGATTATTCTAGTATATTCTAGATACTAGGTGTATAATTCTCTAAGGAAACCCTAATTGTTTCCCATGTCTATATATATATATGTATGTACTCCCTTATGATTGAATAATATGAATACAGATCTATTCTGTCCCACAAATACTCTCTACTACTTAAACCCTATTTTCTATAACACGTTATCAGCACGAACCCTAGCCAGTGGAGCGGATTACCAATTGGAATACACGCATATGATTATAAGAGAAGTGAAAGGTACATGTATATGGTTATATTGATTGTATACATGAATATGATTTGATTGATTAAATTCACATTCTTCGCATAGTTATATTCCATATGATTTCATCAACTTTTGTTTAATCAATCATTATACTGGCAATTTGAACACTTTTCAGCAAATTTACATTCTGAGATGATTGTAAGTTCTTTGGGGCAGAAGCAACCGAGCTACGAACATAGAATTTGCTAAAATTTCTGACTTTTGCTTTGTTCTATAATCGTTTTCAAAACACCATTAAAAGTCGCACTCAAAGAGTATTGAAATTAAACAATTATGAAAAAAAAAAACGAATAACAAAACTAAATACGATAAAAGGGTATCAAAACTAACCTTTGTAAAACAAGAATGAGGTACATATGATGAAGTAAACACCACAGAGTTCATTTTTTGTTGCTAAACCAATTAGGAAAAGGTGTAAGAAGTCGAAAATTGTTCACGTTTTTGGAATCAATCAATCATTATACTATAGTAAAAGTTGATTAAACAGTATAATAAACCACTTTATTCCAACAAAAGTTGCTTAAACACCCGTGTCATGTATGTGATGTATGCGATTTTATCTCCCTTTAAATTTTGATGACTTTTAGTCATAACATTTTATTTTAAGTTCTGTTGCTTTTAGATTTTTGTGGCTTTTTAGTGCCTCAAGTTAAAGTTGATGAGTATATATTAAATTTAGTAGATTAATTCATTGTTTGTTATGAGTATGAACAACTCGAATAGTCATAAATTGAAGAGACATCACTGGAGTTTTAGGTTAGATTAATTGTACCTCAACTTTTAATCATTTTTGTTATCTTTTAATTGTACTCGGAAAGTCTGTCTGCTATACATAGGTACTTAAGTTTCACATTGACCAATTTTTAATCACATGGCATAGTAATAAAGTTTCATGGTAAAAGATAAAGTATTTTGATGTTATTATCATTTTTTTTTCTTCTTAATTTCATGCTCTTTGGTGTAGTCTATTTAAGTGAGACATACTAAGCTAGTGATTTGTTTATGATATGGATCTTGATCATATTAGGTGGACTTTTGTGTTAGGTTACAGTTTAGCTATATGGGGATTTGATCATAATAACGCTAGTGTATGCATATATTATCAAGTAAATTAACAACCCATTATTAAATTTGAATGTATGTTGTATATTGCTTGCCCAATTGCAATTTAGCTAATTTTGTCATCATCCTTCGAGAATATTTGACAATAAATTGCATAACCAATTTTTGTACCATTTAATTTGATGTTTACAGTTATAATATGTTAGCNACATGTTAGTCTTCTAGCTATTGACCTATTAATTTGGTGTCATATAAGGAACATTGCTTTGGTTTAAACCTATCGACCATTTCATATTATAAAAGAACCAACTTGTCCCAGTTCTTATGAGACAACAATTGATATTATGATAACTATTAGAGAATGGAATCAAATTTGGACTAAATTTGTATGAGAATGAATCCAAGTTTTTAATGACCGTATTATTGCTTACACTTTTATGAGCAAAATTAATTACAATAGCATGACATAATAATTTTAATGAACAAAATCTATGTTAAAATATATTTGGCATCATAATCTAGAAATAACATTTATGTGAATGACTTCATTATTTGATGATATATAACATTGTTTTATTTATTTGTTCAAAGAACGTAACACATCTCTTTGACATTGCCAAACATAAATTATCCCTTAGCATGTATATTGTTCACATTAGTACATAATCTTAGAAGACCATATTGCTGTGGTAGTATACGTATTATCATGATTTTAGTAATTAAATGTTGATGCATAATTGGATTCAACTATATGTAATATATATACCTATATAAAGTAGAATTGGAATAATGAGCAAATTGAACATGAAATACTTGTATATAGAAACCTGAAGTTCCTTAGTTTCATGAAGAATACTCATGTAGTCATGTTCCTTAAATTTACAAAATTTTTGAGGATTCTCATGAATATAATATGACCATAGTTTCATGTCTTAGAAATTTCTAGTTTCTATAGTTTGCTTGAATATCCCATCATCCACAAAATAACTATGTCATATATGCACAATGTCATGTAAAAATAATATTCAAAGATTTTGAATAATTGATATGCTATCTTTTGGTGGATATATTCTAGATAACGAACTATATGTGCATGGATGAGTATTGATGATGCATAGATAACTAGATTTACTCATTTCCCATAAGTAAATGAGAAAATGTATAATCGAAAGAATAATAATCATGTTTCATGATATTTCCTTTATTGTTTATAATCCATGCAAAGTTTTAAAAGAATTGCAAACACGAATACATAATATTTATTTTATTAGCAAGGAATAATTGTATGAGTTTAAGAAATTGAGTATGACATTGTGAGAAACTCGGTTAAAGAATGTATTCATTATGCCCATAATTTTTGGAAATATCATTATAAAGATTTATATATATGGGCAATAGAAAAAGATGCGAGTTTTATGAATAATTTACTTTACATGATACATGACATTGCCTAAAGAATTCATGGCTTAAGAAGAATATGAGATTAAATGTTGTTGGACTAATTTCATGCCCCCATATGCAAGGATTAGGGGGAGATAGTATTTTTATTCCATGAGTTATGAAATACATTGATGGTCCATTTGGTACATAAAGTGATCTATTCAATAAAGATGGCAACAAGATACTTAAATGCTTAGAATAATGATACCATCCTGAAGATGGATATGGATGATTTAGAATGTCATTGATTATAAATCAATCATAAGTGCCCTGATTAAAATTAATGTTGTCGCAGAAGGACAACACAAGTTGCTCACGAACATAGATTAAGCCTGAAACGTGGTAGACTATTGAGTTATGAACATAATTATCGTTGAATATGAAAGAAAATGATACGTTATGATGAATTTTCATTAGAATATATTTATGTTTAGTAAAACTGATATGTGCCAAGATTATGTAAAATACTCTAGAAGAGTATGATATGTCCAACTTAATTAACATGTATCATGATAATAATAATCAATGCTCTAGCAGAGTATGAATAATGATTGTTGCATAAAGTATTAGTCTTGCCAAGTATAGAAAGAAACACTTGATAGTGTTCTTATATCACATCATATTAATCATCATGGCCATGCATGGAGTAGGCATAATAAAGTGATCACTATTGTTTGAAAACTGACCAGAATTTAGAAAGTGATTGGATGTGATAATTCAATTAGGCCATCCGGGTTTAATGTATAGTATAATCACCCGTAAGGGAAACCTGAAGTTTCAATTTGATATGAAATAATGTGCTGACGCTCTCTCATGTTAGATATGTGAAATGTTTTGAATGGCAAGACATAATTAACGAACATTGAAATTGAGCTATATTTGGATTATGATTTTTAAGAAAATTTCAAGAAAAGGAAAATCTATTTTTGATCAACTTTGGATATTGATATGCAATGAGTGACCAGAAGTTCACTAAAATAGCTTATATGTTGTTCTATATTATGTAACTAAAGGCTTACCAAACCACCTTGTATGTTAACACATTAAGTAAGTTAAAGCTCATTATCAAAGTCATTGGCAATCCAAAAGATCACCATTGAGTGGAGTTACATGCGTATAAGCTAAGTCATGATTATGTTTATATAACAATCATTTTTTTTATTGGGGCTGTTGAATGTCAGCACACAAGAATAAACCGACAACTGCACAATAATTGTCTCCCCATTGTCATTAATCTCTAGAAGAGAACAGTTTATGATGAATTTATAAACAAATGTGTGATGTGCATCATAAGTTAGAGAAGAGATGGTTTTCATCGATTAATATCGTTCTCCAGAAGAGACAAATATTTTGTTGAATATATCTCTTCTAAACGATGAAATTTGTTAATAAATCTTTTATTAGATGAAATATTTTTGCACATGAAATTATACACTAAGTTGGTTAAGAATATGATGCTCCTATATTTGAAAATTTTACCAACTTAGGGGGAGAAGAATTGGGATAAGTTGGCAAAATTACAAAATTATAAAGTGATGATCCCTATAATGACTATTTGAGATATTATTGCCAACTTTTGTCTATATACTTTAAAGGTATGTTGCACATCTATGGTTTGATTTGTATTCAGTTATGTCTCATTTTACATGGCATTGAAGATACATTTTGGCCATATTATGTATATACAGTACATTGAGATAAATCTTGCCAATAATACATGAATCACTACACCTGAAGTGTAGGTTGTATGATCGGTTCCAAAATAAATATGTAAAATATGGCAAGAAAGTGCAGTTGACACTATTGAAAGTGTAACGGTATATTAATGCCATAATGTTTGCCCCGGAAGTGGTATAGATATCTGAATTATAACAGATGGCCTATGATATAAGAACGAAGATGTTATAATTGACTAATGGTACCAATGGGAAATGTATTCAGATATCATTGTAAAATAGCATGCAAATTATATCTTGAAAAATGTGATACCGGTATATGATGGAACCGATGGATTATATGCATATGCAAAAGTAGTGGATTTGAGAATAGGGATCTGAAATAAAAGTCCACTTTTATGTCGACATATTGACAATGATCAAAGATTATCATGGACTAGAAGTCCAACTAAAGGTGAATAATGATGATCATCAAGGACCAGAAGTCCGATCATCAAGGACCAGAAGTCCAGCAATAGTTTCTTGAAATCCACACTGTACAGTGTCTTGCATTTTTTTAATCTTACATTTATGTGCATGTGTGAGTCGTAGATAAACGCATTATTTATTGCATGTGTCAAATAGTGATTAGATGCATCACTCATTATATACGTAGTATATGTTTTATGCTCAAAATCTTGTCCATATAAATTTCACATCTCATCATATTACATGTACTAATTTTATACAAAAATTGTGATATACGTAAAATTTTGTCCATTATAGTAAGATGTGTTTACAATAGTATGAAGATTTACACTAAAAATTTTACACTCCAATGAGAATATATTTGTGATGAAATTATACAGATGGAGGCGTTTTAATAGCATGTTGTGAATTATGCATAAAAGTTTCGGAAGAACTTGTACAAGACATATTCAAATATCTAGTGTTTCAAGTTCTATACGAAGTATTTTGAACACCTCAATGGATAATGGTGATATTATTATCAAACTCCTGAAGAGTTTAAGACTAAATTAACAACACTCAACCTGAAGTTTGAGTATGTGAGTGCTAATCAGAATCTTATGTTCATTTCAGAACTTGATATTATAAGGATAATCCTTTTATGGTCCAGAAGAATCATAAACAAATAAGAATTACTTAAATGTAATTACTAATTTACATAAGATTAGACAATGATGTTGATAATATCACAAGTTGCCATAAATTATGATCAATATGTAATTATCAACAGCTACTTTATATAGCTTCCAGAAGAAGGCATAAGTTTAATATTTGTGGCAATTTAACAAAGATGAAGTAATGATAAACACAACATATGTATTATTTTCAAGAGTATGAAGAAATGAATATATCTCATGTTGAAGATTGAAGTCCAATAAGGAAGGATCAACTACCAAGGAGTTGAATTTTATTCTACTTCAAGTGCGAAGCTACTACCAAAGACGTTGGGTTCATTATTCTAAAAGATCTCAAGTTATGCATTCATTAGGGGGAGAAAATACGTGTTGCACTCTTTTTCCCTTAACCATGGTTTTGTCCCACATTGGGTTTTCCTGGTGAGGTTTTTAATGAGGCAACATCATAAAACGTATTACGAAAGTGATGTACTCTTTTTCCTTCACTAGGTTTTTATTCCCACAGGGTTTTTCTTAGTAAGGTTTTAATGAGGCATACTATTCGATAATGGTCATCCAAGGGGGAGTGTTATATAATATATGTATTTAGTGGATGCCCATTATACCCCTATGATTATTCTAGTATATTCTAGATACTAGGTGTATAATTCTCTAAGGAAACCCTAATTGTTTCCCATGTCTATATATATATATATGTATGTGCTCCCTTATGATTGAATAATATGAATACAGATCTATTCTGTCCCACAAATACTCTCTACTACTTAAACCCTATTTTCTATAACAAGGGGAAGGGGAAAAGTTTAAGGTTTTGATTGAATAGATTTAGGAGAAAAAGAAGGGAAGTTTTGCTATTACCGTAATAAATGCTAATGTGTTTGTTCCAAAAAGAAAATTATAATTTTTGTTAAATTCAAGAATTGAACACTTAACCTTTAGGTTAAAAGTTATCACTTTAACCATTACTCCAACTTTGCTTATTAGTCTTAATAGTAAACTAATATACATATATCTAGATTTAAGGGGCCCTGTGCCATCGATCACCTTGCACACCCCAAAATCGCCCCTGGAATAATGTTCAGTTTTTACTAATACAAAATGAGGTGTATCTAGTTTCTAAATGTTAGAAACTTAGTTGGTTTATATCATGTTATTTTGGGAAACTTTCATTTTTGTAACAATATTTCCTTTTTTTTTTTTGTTATTTCCCAAATTTCCTAAAATAGTATGTTATAAACAAACTATGTTTCTAACATTTAGAAACTAGAAATTTTCCATACAAAATCGAAAATATAAGCATTATGAAAATTGCATTACACACGTGTTAAAATGAAACGTAAAGTATAAAATGAAACGTAGGGAGTACTAGCTTACTAGGTTAGGATGGGTGTCGAGTTATGCTACGAGATTTGGTTAGGAAGGAGACATCTTATGTTATGGTTTTAATAAAATAATTGGCGTTTTTTTTAATAAATGGATTAACATTATCATATTATAATTAATACAAAAACTTATATATGACAATCTTATTTGGTAAGACGAACATATAGTTTGAAAATATATATATATATATATATATATATTAATTAAATCAATTAATCTTATAATTAATTTTTTATTATAACAACTAATATATCACATAATTTTGAAATAACCATTTTTATGGATTTTTTTTTATTTAACCACCTAATGGTGTTATTTTCCTTTGAAATTGGTACCTGATAGCGTTTGTCATTAATTTCCTCGTTTCTAAAAATACTTGCATTAGGTGGTTAAATTAAATAAGTTTCTATTAGGTGATTATTTCAAAATTTTGTGAAACATTAGGTGGTTATAATAAAAAAAATATCTACAAATAGTTGACAATCTTATCGAAGACTTACTAATTAATTAAAGTCATTATCATATAAAACAGTACTTTGTATGGAGTATACCATATTTAATTTTCAAACATATTTGTTGGGAAAACCTTATAATGTAGCATTATATTTAACTAATTTACAATATCAAAGAGTCTTATTTCTTATGTGAAATACTTAATATCGTCATATGAGGTTTTATTGTATTCGACTCAATGTATAGACTATTAATATCTGATTTGTATGGAGTATAATTATTTATCTCTTAAATCTCTTTACATATAAATTGGTTGATAGTTGATTTATTTCACTTCGATCAAAATATCGTTACTCCTTTGTTAAAATCAAATGTAAGTTTTACTTGAGAAAATTTTCTTTGTACTTATGTTATAACCATACAAATTCAAATAATATCTCAAATTATCGATTTCTAATTAAAAATTCTGTAAATGTCGACTCGCAACAATGATGTAAAAAACCAATAGATTGGGCACACCTAATATTTGTTGAGAACTCCCAAATATAGATTGGAGATGTCCAATTTTCATTGTCCAATACTATTATATATATTTACTCGTTTGGGAATGCCCAATTTTTTTTCAAAAAATAATTAAATCATATTTTGGCTATTTTTTTTCTATATCATATATATGAATACTATCTTTAATTTAAGATGAATTCTATGATGTCATATAATTTACGTTTAACCAAAAATACGAAACACTTTTATTTAGAGGGTGCCTAATTATATTTGGACACTTTCTAAATTATTTTTTGGATTATATCGTCATTGCGTGTTGGCGTACCATTCACAGAATTATTAATTTTTAATTGCAAGTTATTTTTTTTAAAAATAATTCAAAAATGTACCATTATGTTTCTTATATGGACTATATCTGACATTATAATTTTTTCTCTCATAATGTATAAAGTTCTTCAATTTTTTAAGCTACTTTTATTTTTATTATTATGTGTAATTATGCACACGTCGTGTGCGCTTCTAATTTTGTAATAATAACTAGTTAGTGCCCCGGATGGTTTCACGGGTAATTGTAGCTATATATATGTGAGATGATATGAATAATATCGATGAATATTACTTAAATGCATACTTATTTGGAGAAAAGAAAAATAAAAATGAAAAAGTGACACAAATGTGTTAAACATTGACGGTCGAACATTGGAGTATAGTAAAAAAAACAATCAATAATGTTAAAAGAGTTGATGGTGTTAATTCTTAGCATTAAATAAATGGTTTAACTTAGCAATTCATAGATAAAGCAAAGAAATGGATTGATGGTAGCATGTCTACTCTTAACTTTACAAAGTTGTGGGTTCAATCGATTAAGTTTTACGAAGGAATGTTACTAAAAATACTTGCACAACACATATATCTTTAAAAGTTGATAATTATTAAAAAAAAAAATTAGTTTAACATATTCTCCTATCCCAATTTCTTAAAGTAGTTATTTTAGTTTCATCCCTAAATCTTTAAGCTACTTTTATTACTTATTGTACCAGAATGTTTTTTTTAATAGTTTCAAATGAAACCAAAAAATTGTAAAATTATAATAAAATAAATTATGAAATATTGTAAATAATATCGTAGTTGTTGATTGTAATAGTTCAGGACATCGCTCGGGCAAAAATTCTAGTTTAACAACTGTAAAATGTTGATACGTGGTGCATTGCGAATTTCCCTTTAGCGTTTTAATATACAATATAGATTTCTTCACAATTTGAAATATATTATACTTCTGCGAATATGGCGATCAAAGAATATTTGTCCAATTTCATATGCATTTAGTAAAATTATTTGTTAATAATACTCAATGAATGATGAAACTATGATTTGTACTTTTTGCGTGTTAATTCGATTTGATTTGACAAAAATTCTGAAGAATAAGAAGTTAAGGTTGTTGCTGTAAAAACATGGAAACTAATGATATTTCTCTTATATCGGGACTCTTTTGACATCATTTCTTACCTTAATACTCCCCTTGGTTTTTATTACTTGCTACATTTGCTTTTTCACATCACCCGAGACACAACTTAAAACGTTTATATCTCAAAGTTACAAGCTTGTAAAAATTACAAAAATTATGTGGTTGGATAGCACACATTGTGACGAATTAAATAAGATCTCATATAACTATATTTTATCATATATATATAAAACTAAAGTGAGTCAAAATACTCACATAAATAGTGATAAAAGTTAATATGTAGCAAGTAATAAGAACAGTAGGGAGTAATGTAAGTTCCCCACATATATTAATTTACTAATTTTATGAATGTTCATGGTCATTTGAACCTAGCCTTTAATAACCTTTACAATTTCAAAGAGTATGCTTATATATTTGATGCTAAAACAATATAGGGCAACGCATGTTGTGTAAAAATGTTCTACCAGTCGAAAATTATTTCCAAAAAATGAAAGAGATTATAGTAGTAGAAAATGAATTTTATTTAATTAAACATAAAGGAAGGATATTATTAATTTTAGTACTCAATAAAAAACATGAAATTAAACAAATGTGTACATACGAAGTTTTATTTCCAATCATCGAGAAATTGGTAACTAATTCTGTTAAGCATAAACGCAGACTTTTTCTTTACCACATCTAAAATATTCACAACAATCGGTAAAGGTAGAGCAAGGAGATCCGTATCCCTTGCAACTTTTGTCCAAATTACTGTTTTCGAAGATGATGTTGTTACTAGCATCAGCGCTAACCAAATTTGGAGTGCCACGCATACAAGTGATGGATTGGGGTATCATGCTACTCATAACAATCATTAGGACAAATATGAGCATCATCTTGTTACTAATCTTCATTTTCTTTTCTTTTTTTTTTTTTTTGTTTTTTTTGGTTGAGTGTATAGTATTTTCTTGGGCAAAGAATAATGATCGAGATGACAAACTACATTGAGTATGCTAGACTTATATAGTGACAGGTATATTATTGTGCAATGATTATTCTTAACATATATATCAGATTGGATTGGATTAGTTTTATTTGAATATACATGTAAATCATCACACAAGATATTAATTTTATGATTTCAAAATCTTTTTTAATAGGAAATTATTTATGCTAAAAACTATAATTTATAATGTATTTATGGAAAGCAAATTTGTTATACTAGCATATGAATATATTCTTGATAAACCAAACCAAATGCGATGAACATGGTGAAATGAGTAATTGGGTAGCCCAATCCCAATGAATATGTAAAACACTATATTAAACCTCTTACAACAAAAAAAAATTATGAAATACGTGTAACAAAACAATATATCTCTAATATTTTTATAGTTATTGTATAAACTCATCACACTAATCAACAAAATATTAAATCTTGAAAATGAAACTAGTAGAAAAACATTAAAAAAAATAAAATAAAACAAAGATAGGATATTTTTTTACTAAATTAAAATACTCAACCCAAAAAGGTTGTGAAAAGGATAATACTCATTCAAGAGTTAATCATCAATTTCTACTCTAATATTAGTAATTATAGATTATTATTATATCATAAATCATAATTATATTACTATTATGATTGTTTTCGTTTTTATGATTAGATTATCACTGTTATAGGATATTAAAAATATGTGCATGCCATAATTTTTATTCCCTCCGTTACTAAATGTTTGTTACGTTTGGAATGTTAATACTATTGATAAATTAAGAGAATTTTTAAAATTACTTTCAATATATTAAATATAATATGGCATGGTCGTATGGGGTTTTGTTTGATTCATCTCAATGAGTGCGTTATTTATATCAAATTATTATGATTTTTGCATACACATAACAAAAGAAATATAAGGTCAAAAGAATGCGTACAAGTCAAAACATATCAAACAAATAGCAGGGCCTAGGGGTGAAAGATTGGTCTATGGTTTGGATTATTGCCCAATCCAAATTATATATTTTCGGTCTTTGAAATTTGAGACCAATCCAATCCATATTGAATTTCAATCCAATCCATCTAAATTCGGTCTTACGATTTTGGATCCAATCTAATCCGAATTTTAAAGATTTTTTTTTTTTGTACAACAATTCCTGCCTAATATATTTGTAGCAATAATTAGTACTATCCAATAACTCACTAAATCAAATACTACACACACTTTGAAAAAGGATGATAGAGAATTTTAGGATTTTGCTAGCTTTTGGTGTTTTAGACATAACTACTTAATAATTAGTAGGCTCAAGGCCATTAAGGACTTAAAGGTTTATTACTATTCGGTCTAAAGTTCGGTGTATGGTCTACCGAGGGGTCCAGTCCAAGTCCAAACCGAAACCGAAAAATAAAAAATTACAATCCAAACCGGTCCAAATTACAAAAAACTTCGATCTAAATTTCCAAAATGGTTTGATTTGGTTCGGTGTTCAGTTTTAATCCGAATTACTTTCACCCCTAGCAGGGCCGGTCTTGACATTACGTAGGCCCTAGGCAAAAAGAAAGTCGAGGGCCCCTTAGACTTCGTATCAAAACAAAAAAAACAAATTCTAGAACAAATTTTTTTATATTATAATTGAAGCATATCATTAAAACATAAAAGACGAGTACATTTCATTACAATATCCAGTGTTTTATCGAATTACAAAACATGTCATAGCTAAGTTGTAACTAAATGTGCTCGACACTCTTTCAAATACTTTTATCATCACAAGTCTTCAACAATCGCAATTGATAATTTCATATATACCCTTTTTTGGCTATTAATGTCAAATTATTATTAATTTTTCCCGTTAAAATGAGCTTAATTGGGAAAATTGGAATTTGGAAAGGAAGGAAAAGAGTTTTGTCAAGTTTAATGAGTATTAAGATGTAATGAATTTGTTGGTATTGATAATTAAATTTGAGAGGAGACAGAATAGGGAATGGCGAGGAAACAATAGAAAAGTCGAAAACAAGGAAGATGAATAAAGAAGTAGCGAGTATGACACCAAACATAGCTTTTATTACTCCCTCGGTCTTTTTTTCTTGTTACATTAGGGTTTTTGATACTATTCACATTGTAACTTTGACTCAATTTAATATTAAATACGTAACGAAAACCATAGTCATATGGGATCTTGTTTAATTCGTCTCGATGTATATTTTCCAAAAATATAATTTTTATAATTTTTTATTATACCAAACTTGAGATATTAATTTTATAAGTTGCGTTTTGGGAAATGCGAAAAAAAAATGTTGCAAATAAAAAAAAACCGAGGGAGTATTTTATTTTGATTATGTATGACAGCTAGCACCTACTCTTCTAACATTAACGCGGAGAATTTTCTTATTTTCAATGCATAGTTTTATGTGTGCGTGTGATAAACTGATAGAAATAGTTATTTTTTATTTAATAACTGATCGGTTTTTTTTGAATTAGCCCTTCTCCATGGCTTAGGGCTGGGCCTGACAAATAATGACAGAGGGAGTAAATACTAATTAAAAATTTAAAATATTTTCATCTACACTATTGATTTAAAAACCATAAGACACCATAGGATAGGTTTGAATATATTGATATAGTAAAATCTCTGGTGGCAAATATTGATAGGTTAGAATCATGATTTGGATATAGTAGAGTATATATTTGTATAGTTTTGAAAATTTGGATATTGATATTGTAGATTTAGTGGCAACAATAAGGATATTAGTTTTGATATTGATTTGCAACCTTAATGGTCAAATTTGAGTAACAAGTTATTCGAGTTATAGAAAGTTACATTCTAAATATATTCTCAAAAAGAATAACAATTATTTTATATCATTAATTGGTATCATAACCATTATCACATACTCCGTAGTGTTTTTGTCGTAATTTACACTTTTATTAATTTTACAAATTATGTTTCCAGAGATAACTTAAAATCTCGTCATCATAAAAGAATACATGCAAGAAAATAATGTCTGATCTTAATATTTTCTTTAAATATATTGTTCGTAGTTATTGTGTGGGCCTTTATTACTACCTTTGCCTTTTATACTTGCTACATTTCGTTTTAAAGAGTTAAAATTAGTAGAAACGAGATGAATTGTAGAGATTTACACTAAGCTGGGTAAAAATGGTGATATATCTCCATTGTTGAGTGATTGAGAGCATGAAAGGAAGACAATATTGAAAGAGAGAGAAAGAAGAAACTTGTTTTTTTATTTTTTATTTTTTTATTGTAATTATGTAAGAAATTCATACAATATTTAACTAGTCACGAATCTAGAGATTTAGGAATAAATAAGGGTACGAAGTTGAGATCATCATAAAAAAAAATAAAAAGAAAAACATGGAACATTTTTTTTACCAACCTAAAACTACTTAGGAAAAATTAGGAAAAATCTAAGAGACCACTTTTTTGACTTAAGGAGCACCATGTTACACTACTTGAACCAACCAAATCATAACCACTGTGCACCTTAAACAACTCCGATCCAACAATTTATAGGAAAACCCAACAACTAACGACCCCAATTATTCCGCAACACCCACTACCAAACACAATATAATACAACCACAATAGCAACTATAAAACCAACTAAGGGACAACTTTCCAATCTTCAAAACGTCTAAAACGAAGCTGAAAATACCACCATTGTCCACCAAAACAACCAAAAACCACAAAATCACCATATAACACCACCAATATACCTAGCATCATTCTATAGACATCAACCAACCAACTCCAATAATCAAGTACACCAACCAACAATCATAGTAATCATCCACCACTCACCTTCGAAATCCAAATTCAAAATAATTAACATGAACTGCAACCTTTTTTTTTTTCTTCGGTTGTTTCTGAAAATTAGGTATCACAATAGGAAAAAAACCCAAAGAAAATGATCTCTATTAATCAAAAAAGAAAGCATGAGACGGCATAACAATCTTATGGGTCATAATTGAATAATGCCATTATGGGCGAAATAGCCAAACTATGGGTTTCGAAATTGATCATTATGGATCAAGAAAAGCCTCTATGGGTATACAAAAGAAGCCAACTATGGGAGAAGAAATGAGAAGCCTCTATATGGGCATACAAAAGAAGCCAACTATGGGCGAAAAAATGAGCAACCTTTATGGGCACACAAAAGAAGAAGAGGACCATTATGAGTAATGCCTCGTATTTTTAGGTATTTGTTAAATTAAATTAATATTAATGAATTATATTTTTATTATTTTATAGAAGGAAAAAAAGGTTTTATAGATTAATTAATTAAAGAAATTAAATTAATTAAAAAGTCAAAATGTTTATTTTGAGGTTTTATAATTTTTATGAAGTATTTCAAAGCATTTTAGTATTTATCGAAGGATTATTAAAGTTTCTAAATCAAGTTTTAAGATGGTTTCCTTAATTTTTTCGAAATAAGGGCAAAAAGGTAATTTTCATCATTAAGGGCAAAAAGGTAATTTTCATCATTAAGGGTTTTAAAGTAACTTTGCATGTGGGATNACCCAATGTGGGACAAAACCATGGTTAAGGGAAAAAGAGTGCAACACGTATTTTCTCCTCCTAATGAATGCATAACTTGAGATCTTTTAGAATAATGAATCCAACGTCTTTGGTAGTAGTTTCGCACTTGAAGTAGAATAAAATTCAACTCCTTGTTAGTTGATCCTTCCTTATTGGACTTCAATCTTCAATATAAGATATATTCATTTCTCCGNCATGAGATATATTCATTTCTTCATACTCTTGAAAATAATACATATGTTGTGTTTATCATTACTTCATCTTTGTTAAATTGCCACAAATATTAAACTTATGCCTTCTTCTGGAAGCTATATAAAGTAGCTGTTGATAATTACATATTGATCATAATTTATGGCAACTTGTGATATTATCAACATCATTGTCTAATCTTATGTAAATTAGTAATTACATTCAATTAATTCTTATTTGTGTATGGTTCTTCTGGACCATAAAAGGGTTATCCTTATTTTATCAAGTTCTGAAATGAACATAAGATTCTGATTAGCACTCACATACTCAAACTTCAGGTTGAGTGTTGTTAATTTAGTCTTAAACTCTTCAGGAGTTTGATAATAATATCACCATTATCCATTGAGGTGTTCAAAATACTTCGTATAGAATTTAAATCACTAGATATTTGAATATGTCTTGTACAAGTTATTCTGAAACTTTTATGCATAATTCACAACATGCTATTAAAACACCTTCATCTGTATAATTTCATCACAAATATATTCTCATTGGAGTATAAATTTTTTTTTTAATATAAATCTTCATACTATTGTAAACACATCTTACTATAATGGACAAAATTTTACGTATATATCACAATTATTGTATAAAATTAGTACATGTAATATGATGAGATGTGAAATTTATATGGACAAGATTTTGAGCATAAAACATATACTACGTATATAATGAGTGATGCATCTAATCACTATTTGACACATGCAATAAATAATGCGTTTATCTACGACTCACACATGCACATAAATGTAAGATAAAAAAAATGCAAGACACTGTACAATGTGAATTTCAAAAATCTATTGCTGGACTTCTGGTCCTTGATGATCAGACTTCTGGTCGTTGATGATCATCATTATTCACCTTTAGTTGGACTTCAAGTCCATGATAATCTTTGATCATTCTCAATATGTCGACATAAAAGTGGACTTTTATTTCAGATCCCTATTCTCAAATCCACTACTTTTGCATATGCATATAATCCTTCGGTTCCATCATATACCGGTATCACATTTTTCAAGATATAATTTGCATGCTATTTTACAATGATATCTGAATACATTTCCCATTGGTACCATTAGTCAATTATAACATCTTCGTTCTTATATCATAGGCCATCTGTTATAATTCAGATATCTATACCACTTCCGGGGCATACATTATGGCATTAATATACCATTACACTTTCAATAGTGTCAACTGCACTTTCTTGCCATATTTTACATATTTATTTTGGAACTGATCATACAACCTACACTTCAGGTGTAGTGATTCAAGTATTATTGGCAAGATTTATCTCATATATACATATATGGCCAAAATGTATCTCAATGCCATGTAACATGAGACATAACTGAATACAAATCAAACCATAGATGTGCACTTTAAAGTATATAGACAAAAGTTGGCAATAATATCTCAAATAGTCATTATAGGGATCATCACTTTATAATTTAGTAATTTTGCCAACTTATCCCAATTCTTCTCCCCCTAAGTTGGTAAAATTTTCAAATATAGGGGCATCATATTCTTAACCAACTTAGTGTATAATTTCATGTGCAAAAATATTTCATCTAATAAAAGATTTTTTAACAAATTTCATCGTTTAGAAGAGATATATTCAACAAAATATTTGTCTCTTCTGGAGAACGATATTAATCAATGAAAACCATCTCTTCTCTAACTTATGATGTACATCACACATGTGTTTATAAATTCATCATAAACTGTTCTCTTCTAGAGATTAATGACAATGGGGAGACAATTATTGTGCAGTTGTCGGTTTATTCTTGTGTGCTGACATTCAACGGCCCCAATAAAAAAAATGATTGTTATATAAACATAATCATGACTTAGCTTATACGCATGTAACTCCACTCAATGGTGATCTTTTGGATTGCCAATGACTTTGATAATGAGTTTTAACTTACTCAACGTGCTAACATACAAGGTGATTTGGTAAGCCTTTAGTCACATAATATAGAACAACATATAAGCTATTTTAGTGAACTTCTAGTCACTCATTACATATCTATATCCAAAGTTGTTCAAAAATAACTTTTCCTTTTTCTTGAAATTTTCTCAAAAATCACAATCCAGATATAGCTCAATTTCAATGTTCGTCAATTATGTCTTGCCATTCAAAACATTTCACATATCTAACATGAGAGAGCGTCAGCACATTATTTCATATCAAATTGAAACTTCAGGTTTCCCTTACGAGTGATTATACTATACATTAAACCCGGATGGCCTAATTGAATTATATATCACATCCAATCACTTTCTAAGTCCTGGTCAGTTTTCAAACGATAATGTTCACCTTTATTATACATACTTCATGCAAAGCCATGGACATTAATATGATGTGATATAAAAACACTAACATGTGCTTCTTTCTATGCTTGGCAAGTCTAATACTATATGCAACTTTCATTATTCATACTCTGCTAGAGTATAANGACTAATACTATATGCAACATTCATTATTCATACTCTGCTAGAGTATAAATTATTATTATTATCATGATACATGTTAATTAAGTTGGACATATTATACTCTTCTAGAGTATTTTATATAATCTTGGCACATATCAGTTTTACTAAACATAAATATATTCTAATGAAAAATTCATCATAACGTATTAATTATTTTCTTTCATATTCAACGATAATTAAGTTCATAACTCAATAGTCTACCACGTTTCAGGCTTAATCTATGTTCATGAGCAACTTGTGTTGTCCTTCTGAGACAACATTAATTTTAATTAGGGTAATTATGATTGATTTATAATCAATGACATTCTAAATCATTCGTATCCATCTTCAGGATGGTATCATTATTCTAAACATTTAACTATCTTGTTGCCATCTCTATTGTATAAATCATTATATGTACCAAACTGACCATCAATGTATTTTATAACTCATGGAATAAAAAAAACTATCCCCCCTAATCCTTGCATATGGGAGCATGAAATTAGTCCAACAACATTTAATCTCATATTCTTCTTAAGCCATGAATTATTTAGGCAATGTCATGTATCATGTAAAGTAAATTATTCATAAAACTCACATCTTTTTCTATTGCCCATATATATAAATCTTTATAATGATATTTCCAAAAATTATGGGCATAATGAATACATTCTTTAACCGAGTTTCTCACAATGCCATACTCAATTTCTTAAACTCATAAAACTTTTCCTTGCTAATAGAATATTATGTATGCATGTTTGTAGTTCATTCTTATGAACTTTTTATGAATTATATTAAGGTAAATACCATGCCAACAATCTCATCATCTTATGCCAACATATATATGCAATTTCTCATTCACTTCTAAGAATGAGTATACTAAAAAAAAGGGAGCATAAAGTATAAATTCACATAAATATACATTTGTTTATAATAATTATTTCTTTTTAGAAGAGGTAAAGTATCTCGACATCAAACTTTAAAATAAAAATATATTAGACAATTGTTTGTCATATACATGAATTCGAAATATTCTCGAGGTAATTCAACTCATTTTAAATATAAGGAGCTTCATGTTTATGAGTATAAGAATTTCATGTTCTGTCACTCATCGTTCCAAACATTCATCTTTATGTAGGATGTACATAATAACATATATAATTTAATTCATATACACACCAGACAATATATTCATACTAAGAACGTGATAATATGTAAATATCACTTGATCATATCATAGTAAACTCAATTATAATACATGTATATGTTAACAATATCTAAAACTTACCGGCAAAATATAAAAATGGAGTGATATATGCGATTAGTGTATGTATTAGTAGTACACTACTTGCCTTAGTTATAATTTATTAGTCAATTTCTTTAATATCTAATTAATTAGCAAAAGAGTAATGTGATGATCATACAAAAATTAAAACAAAGTACACAACAACCTTGATTATACTCTCAAACTAATATACAAATGCAAAACAACTTTGACTATACTATGAAACTAATATTTTGGCAAGACAAATGTATGGAATACGTTAAATATAGACTAGTATCCTATTATAATCGGTTTATGCCACACACAAATAGCAAAAGTACCAAAGATCTGTCTAGAACTATAAGATTGTCTAGAATACCGGTTCATATCCATTTTTATTAATAATCATCCCCAAATTAAATGGAAACTCACCAAAGACCAACGTACGGGATAATCAGGTGATTGAATATTTGAATATACAACTGTCCTTAATTAAGAAAAGGGCCCTCACTCTCTAAAATTCAAATCTTAAGTCTATAATAAACAAATTATTTTTAAGATTTCCTTTACAAACAGCTTGATCATCTCTTTATTTTTCTTTTTAATTAAGAATTTAAAGCACAAGTGCTTATCTAGTTGAAAATAAGTTCTACCAATTAGTTGAAAATAAAGTCTGCACATTATAAGTGATAAGCCAAGATAGGATCACTGAATCAACGTTAACTGAAAGTAAGTATGCAAAACGGGAAAGATGATATGCATATTAGAATCTAAGAAGCATCATGCGCTTTCACTGATTCTTTAATATATACTACGTAGTATATATATTCTTATAGGGTAGTGGTAGTAGTATACATATTCTTATACTACATAGTATATATATTCTTACATTATTTAATATATAAACATAGTATATATAATCACATAATCATTCCACTCAAATTCAATCTTAAAATTTACTTCATATAAAAACAACTAAAGATTAGAAGCAAGCATATCTGAAACTTAATAAAATATTGTGTTGAATTCATACCGACTTAACGCAAGAACAATTATCGTATATCCCAAAATATCATCACAATATATACACCCAATTAATTAAATAATTTAGTAATCTCAACTAAACCAAGAAATATTAAAGATGTGGTAAATAGAAGAAATATTAACAAAAATAAATATTGGTGAATATGGAAGAGGCAAAGATTAAAAAGTATTAACCAAAAGGCGAATCACGTGGTTTCAAGCAAATATTTGACTAGCTTATCTTTCTGTTGATAAGAGTAATATTGTCGAAATAAAAGAGCAAATACAAAACAACACATACGAAATCAGAAATTTGATTAGAAATTTACAATATTTGACCAATTGTGTATGAAAATTTGCATAATTGTTTGTAAAATTAATACAAACATATAATTATAAACCAATAGTAAGGAGGCCAAATCACAAAATAATACGAGAAAGCTTATCAAAACCAAAATCATCGGAAAAAATTTATTTCAGTAGACAAAATTACTTTATTAATGCAAATAAAACCAACACAAAACCAAAATCACGCAAACAAAACAGAATATTTTACGTTTTTGCAGTGAAGAATGTCTTGATCCTATCATTAACATTGATTTTGAAAAATGGAATCTCAACATGAGAGATGGGTTCACGAGGCCGTTATTTGCTCAAACGGATAGGATGTTTGGTTTTAATAATCTCATAGCAAGAGCTCATGAAATCTTCGAGAACTCAAATATTTATTCTTCTTCTGAAAAGTATTTGCCTCCTCTTGCTCCTAATGAGTTGTTGTTGTTAGATCCACCTATGTGTTACTTGGGAGAACCTCCGTCTCACACATAAGAAGAAGATTGAAGAGTCCAAGAGAATATTGAATGAGTATATGGATGGGTTGATAAGCAATTTCCTCAACACTACTACTTGTTGGATAACCGATTATATACTAAGATTTTTACTTTGGAACCGAAAAAAATATAATCAATAACTACAAGCATATAATAATAAGTTGATTGAATGAATAAGTCAAACTCAACAAAAACGTATAAACCAAATTGTATATACATGTTGCATTGATTAATTATGGAATAAANATATTATATAACACTCCCCCTTGGATGACCATTATCGAATAATATGCCTCGTTAAAACCTTACTAAGAAAAACCCTATGGGANATATGTATTTAGTGGATGCCCATTATACCCCTATGATTATTCTAGTATATTCTAGATACTAGGTTTATAATTCTCTAAGGAAACCCTAATTGTTTCTCATGTCTATATATATATATATGTATGTACTCCCTCATGATTTAATAATATGAATACAGATTTATTCCCTCCCACAAGTACTCTCTACTACTAAAACCCTATTTTCTATAACACGTTATCAGCACGAAAGTCTAACCAATTCAATAAAAGAGGAGAGGAACTACCATGATCGGAATATATGAAGGTTAGTGTTATTAGTAATTCTATTTATTTATCTTAATTAAAATAATTCATGTACTCTTATTAGGAATATATGTTATTAGGATACCTATTGTCTTTTAATAAACATTAATTCCTAATAGTGTGTTAGGATACATCAATTGATAACTATTAATCGGTTGTAGAAGTATTGGTATATCCCATTATGCTAACTATTAATTATCAAAAAATTTTGGTTTTTATCAACCGATTGTTTTAATTAATAATATTAATGTCTCAAATAATAGTATAATTAAAATTATACATGAATAATATTAACGGATATATCAATTAAGTATTAGATTAATTATTAAGTAATTAATTAACGGAGTATTGATTAATAGTATACATGCCTGACTTAATTACATATATTATTGATTAAATATTACATATATTATAATTTTAATCAAATATTAGTATGATTAAATAATTAATCAATTCTAATACTATTAATGTTAACATAATTAAATAATAGTATAATTAAACTATTAATCAATTCAGGAATTGTAGAATTTATCATCATTGATATAATTAGTACATCAATTAAAGTAATTGCAAAGACTTATTTAACGTCATTGTTTTAAGTATCTAGACATTATACTTATAACATCAATAGTATAATATTAACGTCATTGACTTTTGGTTGTTAAGAATTAAATAGCATAATGGGATATATCAACCGATTTTAATTATTTAAGATAAGTATCAATTGATAACTATTAATCGGTCTAGCAATCAATAATTTTTGCAATTATTAATACTAGCTAAAAATTAATTAGCAATAATTGAAGTTTGCACTAACAATAGGAATTAAAATACACCATTGTAAGTTTCATTATGTTCATAGGAATCGGTTGTATCAAGAGTTGGTATGGTTAATAACAATACCAACAATTCATTTTAATTATTTATCTATCTCATTGAGTTCTTTAATTAATCCTAATTGCATTGACATATTTATTGACTTATTACCTTTCCAAAATAATTCATGTACTATGTGGGTGTTATATATATAAATATGTGTAATTAGTAGTATAAATTTTTCGAAGAAATGTGTTAGATAAATAGTATAAATTTTCAAAACATACCCACTAATGTGTTTGCGCATATGTTTCGTATTACTGAATTAATTCATAATAAATATAGGACATTTTCTAATTAATGTTATTGACTAAGCAATAATAATTGGTTTTGACTTTGGTTTATTATAGTAGAAAATAGCAATAACTTAGCCTAAGAGTAACTTCCGGGGTTTATTAGTTAATACACTTATTTTGCCAAACCATTATCACTTATCTTATTAAAGATAATATCCTAAAACTAATTTAATTTTTTTAAGGACTGATCATATCCTAAAATTGATCATCAGGGTAATATTTCTGGTTTTATGCTAAACCCAGGCCATAACCATACTCCATAATAAGTAAACACGAAGCTAATGACTTAATACTTTGTAATTGATATCCATGTTTAACACTTGTTTGTTGGATTCCAAACATGAACATTAATATGGTGGGTTAATAATACCTTAGCTATATGCAAAGCTAAATAATTTGATCATATATATTAATACAACCAGTTAGAGACTATTATTATAATATAAAATCAAAGCAAAGATAATTAAGTTGAGCGTATAGAACCACTAAACTAATACACGATGATATGTGATACTTGCATGACGCTATGAGTAATATCTAGTCGATTAACAATGACTAATATATAATCAATTGATTAATAAATTTTACATATATTGTCACCGATTAACTGTGACAAGCATCTTTAATATATGATACATGAATTTGTATAAAGCTATAAGCATCATTCTTTATCCCCATGTAAATTAAGCTATACATGTTTCAATAGAAACCATATACTAATATTTAAGTCATACCTACATGGGTTGAATTGCAATATTTAGATCATTTGAAGTTTTTTTTTTTTTTGACATTATTAATTAAAATTGGTTCTAATACTCTCTACGTGATATTGTCTGATATGATGAGCATGTGTTCTTGTAAAGGTTATGAACTGACATTATATTGTGAGTATGATTTACTCTTAAATCTTTGGTAATTACTAAATCCCTAGTATTTTATGAATGAATTTATTAATATATGTGCGATGTCAATATTTTGTTATTAACTACATGAATGTTTATGATTGACCTTAAATTATTTTAATATTTGTAATATTTGTTTGAAGAAGAATTTGACAACAATGTCATGTGAAAATAATGTTCATAGTTTTTGAATAGTTGATATATTATCTTTTGGTGGATATTCTTGATAAATAACCGTGCAAGTATTGATGATGCATGGATAACTAGATTTATTCATTTCCCATAAGTAAATGAGAAAATGTATAATCGAAAGAATAATAATTATGTTTGCATGATATTTCCTTTATTGTTTATAATTCATGCAAAGTTTTGAAAGAATTGCAAACACAAATACATATAATTTATTTTATTAGCAAGAAATAATTGTATGAGTTTAAGAAATTGAGTATGACATCGTGAGAAACTTAGTTAAAGAATGTATTCATTATGCCCATAATTTTTGGAATTATCATTATAAAGATTTATGTATATGGGCAATAGAAAAAGATGTGAGTTTTATGAACAATTTACTTTACATGATACATGACAGTGCCTAAATAATTCATGGATTAAGAAGAATATGAGATTAAATGTTGTTGGACTAACTTCATGCCCCCATATGCAAGGATTAGGGGGAGATAGTTTTTTTATTCCATGAGTTATAAAATACATTGATGGTCAGTTTGGTACATATAATGATTTATACAATAGAGATGGCAACAAGATAGTTAAATGTTTAGAATAATGATACCATCCTGAAGATGGATATGAATGATTTAGAATGTCATTGATTATAAATCAATCATAAGTGCCCTAATTAAAATTAATGTTGTCGCAGAAGGACAACACTAGTTGCTCATGAACATAGAATAAGCCTGAAACGTGGTAAACTATTGAGTTATGAACATAATTATCGTTGAATATGAAAGAAAATAATACGTTATGATGAATTTTTCATTAGAATATATTTATGTTTAGTAAAACTGATATGTGCCAAGATTATATAAAATACTCTAGAAGAGTATAATATGTCCAACTTAATTAACATGCATCGTGATAATAATAATAATAATAATCAATGCTCTAGCAGAGTATGAATAATGATTGTTGCATAAAGTATTAGTCTTGCCAAGTATAGAAAGAAACACTTGCTAGTGTTCTTATATCACATCATATTAATCATCATGGCCATGCATGGAGTAGGCATAATAAAGTGATCACTATTGTTTGAAAACTGACCAGAATTTAGAAAGTGATTGGATGTGATAATTCAATTAGGCCATCCGGGTTTAATGTATAATCACCCGTAATGGAAACCTGAAGTTTCAATTTGATATGAAATAATGTGCTGACGCTCTCTCATGTTAGATATGTGAAATGTTTTGAATGGCAAGACATAATTAACGAACATTGAAATTGAGCTATATTTGGATTGTGATTTTTAAGAAAATTTCAAGAAAAAGAAAAGGTTATTTTTGAACAACTTTGGATATACATATGTAATGAGTGACCAGAAGTTCACTAAAATAGCTTATATGTTGTTCCATATTATGTGACTAAAAGCTTACCAAATCACCTTGTATGTTAACACTTTGAGTAAGTTAAAACTCATAGTCAAAGTCATTGGCAATCCATAAGATCACCATTGAGTGGAGTTACATGCATGTAAGCTAAGTCGTGATTATGTTTATATAACAATCATTTTTTTTATTGGGGCTGTTGAATGTCAGCACACATAAATAAACCGACAACTGCACAATAATTGTCTCCCCATTGTCATTAATCTCTAGAAGAGAACAATTTATGATGAATTTATAAACACATGTGTGATGTACATCATAAGTTAGAGAAGAGGTGGTTTTCATTGATTAATATTGTTCTCTAGAAAAGACAAATAGTTTGTTGAATATATCTCTTCTAAGCGATGAAATTTGTTAATAAATCTTCAATTAGATGAAATATTTTTGCACATGAAATTATACACTAAGTTGGTTAAGAAAATGATGCCCCTATATTTGAAAATTTTACCAACTTAGGGGGAGAAGAATTGGGATAAGTTGGCAAGATTACTAAATGATAAAGTGATGATCCCTATAATGACTATTTGAGATATTATTGCCAACTTTTGTCTATATATTTTAAAGACATGTTGCACATCTATGGTTTGATTTGTATTCAGTTATGTTTCATGTTACATAGCATTCAAGATACATTTTGGCCATATTGTGTATATACATTAAGATAAATCTTGCCAATAATAATTGAATCACTACACCTGAAGTGTAGGTTGGATGATTAGTTCCAAAATAAATATGGAATATATGGCAAGAAAGTGCAGTTGACACTATTGACGCGTAACGGTCAATAATGCCATAATATATGCCCCGGAAGTGGTATAGATATCTGAATTAAATACAGATGGCCATAATATAGATACTTAGATGTATAAATGACTAATGGTACCAATGGGAAATATTCAGATATCATTGTAAAATAGCATGCAAATTATATCTTGAAAAATGTATACCGGTATATGATGGAACCGATGGATTATATGCATATGCAAAAGTAGTGGATTTGAGAAGGTACGAATCTGAAATAAAAGTCCACTTTTATGTCAACATATGACAATGATCAAATAATCATGGACTTGAAGTCCAACTAAAGATGCATAATGATGATCATTAAGGACTAGAAGTCCAACAAGGATTTTAAATTCACATTGTACAGTGTCTGCATTTTTTAATCTTACATTATGTGCATGTGTGAGTCGTAGATAAACGCATTATTTTTGCGTGTCAAATAGTGATTAGTGCATCTTTCATTATATCGTAGTATATGTTTTATGCTTAAAATCTTGTCCATAATAATTTCACATCTCAATCTATTACATGTACTAATTTTAACAATAATTGGTGATATATACGTAAAATTTTGTCCATTATAAGATGTGTTTACAATAGTATGAAGATTTACAACTAAAAATTATTATACTCCAATGAGAAATATTTTGTGATGAAATCATACAGATGAAGGCGTTTTAATACATGTTGTGAATATAGCATAAAAGTTTCAGAAGAACTTGTACAAGACATATTCAATATCTGTGCTTCAAAGTTCATACGAAATATTTTGAACACCTCAATGGAAAATGGTGACATTATTATCAAACTCTGAAGAGTTTAGACTAAATTAACAACACTCAACCTGAAGTTTGAGTATGTGAGTGCTAATCAGAATCTTATTTTCATTGAGAACTTGTATTATAAGGATAATCCTTTTATGGTCCAGAAGAATCATAAACAAATAATTATACTTAAATTAGTACAATTTACATAATTCATGACTGGAATGTGTTGATTATATCACAAGTGCCATAATTATATCAATATGTATTATTAATAGCTATTTTTATAACTTCCAGAAGAAGACATAAGTTTAATATTTGTGGCAATTTACAACAAGATAAGTAATGATAAACCAACATATGTATTATTTTCAAGATATGAAGAGATGATATATCTCTGTTGAAGATTGAAATCCAATCAGGAAGGATCAACTACCAAGGAGTTGAATTTTTCTACTCAATGCGAAACTACTACCAAAGACGTTGGGTTCATTATTCTAAAGATCTCAAGTTATTCATTAGTAGGGAGAGATAATACGTGTTGCACTCTTTTTCCCTTAACCATGGTTTTGTCCCCATTGGGTTTTCCTGGTGAGGTTTTTAATGAGCAAATCATAAAGCGTATTACGAAAGTGATGTACTCTTTTTCCTTCACTAGGTTTTTATTCCACACAGGGTTTTTCTTAGTAAGGTTTTAACGAGACATACTATTCGATAATGGTCATCCAAGGGGAGTGTTATATAATATATGTATTTAGTGGATGCCCATTATAACCCCTATGATTATTCTAGTATATTCTAGATACTAGGTTTATAATTCTCTAAAACCCTAATTGTTTCTCATGTCTAATATATATATGTATGTACTCCCTCATATTTAATAATATGAATACAGATTTATTCCCTCCCACAAGTACTCTCTACTACTAAAATACCCTATTTTCTATAACAAATTAACATAAAAGAAGGATATTATTTAATTTTAGTACCAATAAAAAACATGAAATTAAACAAATGTGTACATACGAAGTTTTATTTCCAATCATCGAGAAATTGGTACCTATTCTGTTAAGCATAAACGCAGACTTTTCTTTACCAAATCTAAAATATTCACAACATCGGTAAAGTAGAGCAAGGGATCCGTATCCCTTGCAACTTTGTCCAAAGTAACTGTTTTCGAAGATGATTTGTGTACTAACATCATGCTAACCAAATTTGGAGTGTCACGCATACAAGTGATGGGATTGTGGTATCATGCTACTCATAACATCATTAGGACAAATAGAGTCATCATCTTGTTACTAATCTTCATTTCTTTTTTTTTTTTTTTTTTTTTTTTGTTTTTTTTGGTTGAGTGTATAGTGTTTTCTTGGGCAAAGAATAATGATCGAGATGACAAACTACATTGAGTATGCTAGACTTATATAGTGACAGGTATATTATTGTGCAATGATTATTCTTAACATATATATCAGATTGGATTGGATTAGTTTTATTTGAATATACATGTAAATCATCACACAAGATATTAATTTTATGATTTCAAAATCTTTTTTAATAGGAAATTATTTATGCTAAAAACTATAATTTATAATGTATTTATGGAAAGCAAATTTGTTATACTAGCATATGAATATATTCTTGATAAACCAAACCAAATGCGATGAACATGGTGAAATGAGTAATTGGGTAGCCCAATCCCAATGAATATGTAAAACACTATATTAAACCTCTTACAACAAAAAAAATTATGAAATACGTGTATCAAAACAATATATCTCTAATATTTTTATAGTTATTGTATAAACTCATCACAGTAATCAACAAAATATTAAATCTTGAAAATGAAACTAGTAGAAAAACATTAAAAAAAATAAAATAAAACAAAGATATTTTTTTACTAAATTAAAATACTCAACCCAAAAAGGTTGTGAAAAGGATAATACTCATTCAAGAGTTAATCATCAANCAAGTGCGAAACTACTACCAAAGACGTTGGGTTCATTATTCTAAAAGATCTCAAGTTATGCATTCATTAGGGAGAGATNATAAATCATAATTATATTACTATTATGATTGTTTTCGTTTTTATGATTAGATTATCACTGTTATAGGATATTAAAAATATATGCATGCCATAATTTTTATTCCCTCCGTTACTAAATGTTTGTTACGTTTGGAAAGTTAATACTATTGATAAATTAAGAGAATTTTTAAAATTACTTTCAATATATTAAATATAATATGACATGGTCGTATGGGGTTTTGTTTGATTCATCTCAATGAGTGCGTTATTTATATCAAATTATTATGATTTTTGCATACACATAACAAAAGAAATATAAGGTCAAATGAATGCGTACAAGTCAAAACATATCAAACAAATAGCAGGGCCTAGGGGTGAAAGATTGGTCTATGGTTTGGATTATTGCCCAATCCAAATTATATATTTTCGGTCTTTGAAATTTGAGACCAATCCAATCCATATTGAATTTCAATCCAATCCACCTAAATTCGGTCTTACGATTTTGGATCCAATCTAATCCGAATTTTAAAGATTTTTTTTTTGTACAACAATTCCTGCGTAATATATTTGTAGCAATAATTAGTACTATCCAATAACTCACTAAATCAAATACTACACACACTTTGAAAAAGGATGATAGAGAATTTTAGGATTTTGCTAGCTTTTGGTGTTTTAGACATAACTACTTAATAATTAGTAGGCTCAAGGCCATTAAGGACTTAAAGGTTTATTACTATTCGGTCTAAAGTTCGGTGTACGGTCTACCGAGGGGTCCAGTCCAAGTCCAAACCGAAAACCGAAAAATAAAAATTACAATCCAAACCGGTCCAAATTACAAAAAAGTCCGATCTAAATTTCCAAAATGGCTTGATTTGATTCGGTGTTCGGTTTTAATCCGAATTACTTTCACCCCTAGCAGGGCCGGTCTTGACATTACGTAGGCCCTAGGCAAAAAGAAAGTCGAGGGCCCCTTAGACTTCGTATCAAAACAAAAAAAACAAATTCTAGAACAAATTTTTTTATATTATAATTGAAGCATTTCATTAAAACATAAAAGACGAGTACATTTCATTACGATATCCAGTGTTTTATCGAATTACAAAACATGTCATAGCTAAGTTGTAACTAAATGTGCTCGACACTCTTTCAAATACTTTTATCATCACAAGTCTTCAACAATCGCAATTGATAATTTCATATATACCCTTTTTTGGCTATTAATGTCAAATTATTATTAATTTTTCCCGTTAAAATGAGCTTAATTGGGAAAACTGGAATTTGGAAAGGAAGGAAAAGAGTTTTCTCAAGTTTAATGAGTATTAAGATGTAATGAATTTGTTGGTATTGATAATTAAATTTGAGAGGAGACAGAATAGGGAATGGCGAGGAAACAATAGAAAAGTCGAAAACAAGGAAGATGAATAAAGAAGTAGCGAGTATGACACCAAACATAGCTTTTATTACTCCCTCGATCTTTTTTTACTTGCTACATTAGGGTTTTTGATACTATTCACATTGTAACTTTGACTCAATTTAATATTAAATGCGTAACGAAAACCATAGTCATATGGGATCTTGTTTAATTCGTCTCGATGTATATTTTCCGAAAATATAATTTTTATAATTTTTTATTATACCAAACTTGAGATATTAATTTTATAAGTTGTGTTTTGGGAAATGCGAAAAAAAAATAAATGTTGCAAATAAAAAAAGACCGAGGGAGTATTTTATTTTGATTATGTATGACAGCTAGCACCTACTCTTCTAACATTAACGCGGAGAATTTTCTTATTTTCAACGCATAGTGTTATGTGTGCGTGTGATAAACTGATAGAAATAGTTATTTTTTATTTAATAACTGATCGGTTTTTTTTGAATTAGCCCTTCTCCAAAATTGGGCCCTAAGCGGTCGCACCTCTCGCCATGGCTTAGGGCTGGGCCTGACAAATAATGACAGAGGGAGTAAATACTAATTAAAAATTTAAAATATTTTCATCTACACTATTGATTTAAAAACCATAAGACACCATAGGATAGGTTTGAATATATTGATATAGTAAAATCTCTGGTGGCAAATATTGATAGGTTAGAATCATGATTTGGATATAGTAGAGTATATATTTGTATAGTTTTGAAAATTTGGATATTGATATTGTAGATTTAGTGGCAACAATAAGGATATTAGTTTTGATATTGATTTGCAACCTTAATGGTCAAATTTGAGTAACAAGTTATTCCAGTTATAGAAAGTTACATTCTAAATATATTCTCAAAAAGAATAACAATTATTTTATATCATTAATTGGTATCATAACCATTATCACATACTTCGTAGTGTTTTTGTCGTGATTTACACTTTTATTAATTTTACAAATTATGTTTCCAGAGATAACTTAAAATCTCGTCATCATAAAAGAAAAGATGCAAGAAAATAATGTCTGATCTTATTATTTTCTTTAAATATATTGTTCGTAGTTATTGTGTGGGCCTTTATTACTACCTTTGCCTTTTATACTTGCTACATTTCGTTTTAAAGAGTTAAAATTAGTAGAAACGAGATGAATTGTAGAGATTTACACTAAGCTGGGTAAAAATGGTGATATATCTCCATTGTTGAGTGATTGAGAGCATGAAAGGAAGACAATATTGAAAGAGAGAGAAAGAAGGAACTTGTTTTTTTTTTTATTTTATATTTTTTTATTGTAATTATGTAAGAAATTCATACAATATTTAACTAGTCACGAATCTAGAGATTTAGGAATAAATAAGGGTACGAAGTTGAGATCATCATAAAAAAAAATAAAAAGAAAAACATGGAACATTTTTTTTACCAACCTAAAACTACATAGGAAAAATTAGGAAAAATCTAAGAGACCACTTTTTTGACTTAAGGAGCACCATGTTACACTACTTGAACCAACCAAATCATAACCACTGTGCACCTTAAACAACTCCGATCCAACAATTTATAGGAAAACCCAACAACTAACGACCCCAATTATTCCGCAACACCCACTACCAAACACAATATAATACAACCACAATAGCAACTATAAAACCAACTAAGGGACAACTTTCCAATCTTCAAAACGTCTAAAACGAAGCTGAAAATACCACCATTGTCCACCAAAACAACCAAAAACCACAAAATCACCATATAACACCACCAATATACCTAGCATCATTCTATAGACATCAACCAACCAACTCCAATAATCAAGTACACCAACCAACAATCATAGTAATCATCCACCACTCACCTTCGAAATCCAAATTCAAAATAATTAACATGAACTACAACCTTTTTTTTCTTCTTCGGTTGTTTCTGAAAATTAAGTATCACAATAGGAAAAAAACCCAAAGAAAATGATCTCTATTAATCAAAAAAGAAAGCATGAGACGGCATAACAATCTTATGGGTCATAATTGAATAATGCCATTATGGGCGAAATAGCCAAACTATGGGTTTCGAAATTGATCATTATGGATCAAGAAAAGCCTCTATGGGTATACAAAAGAAGCCAACTATGGGAGAAGAAATGAGAAGCCTCTATATGGGCATACAAAAGAAGCCAACTATGGGCGAAAAAATGAGCAACCTTTATGGGCACACAAAAGAAGAAGAGGACCATTATGAGTAATGCCTCGTATTTTTAGGTATTTGTTAAATTAAATTAATATTAATGAATTATATTTTTATTATTTTATAGAAGGAAAAAAAGGTTTTATAGATTAATTAATTAAAGAAATTAAATTAATTAAAAAGTCAAAATGTTTATTTTGAGGTTTTATAATTTTTATGAAGTATTTCAAAGCATTTTAGTATTTATCGAAGGATTATTAAAGTTTCTAAATCAAGTTTTAAGATGGTTTCCTTAATTTTTTCGAAATAAGGGCAAAAAGGTAATTTTCATCATTAAGGGTTTTAAAGTAATATTAAAAAATATAATTTTGGGCCTATAAATACCCCTTTTAAACATAAAAAAAATTGATTTTAAGTTCTTTTAATTCTTTTGAGTTTTGGAGAAAAGAAAGAAAGAAAAATAATAAAAACAAAAACAAAACCCTAACCCTAACCCTTCGCCCGGACCCCCCCTTCTCCGCCCACCTGCACCACCGACCACCTGAACCCGTCGGCAGCAGCAGCCACTGGCTGGCCACCGCCACCAACGGGCTGCTCTCCCTCTTTCCCCTTTTTGATTCGTTTTTGCGCAGTTAAAAAAAAAGCTTCTAATTTTAATTTTAGTCCTTGTTTAAATTTATGTTTTATGATCATGAATTAATGCATGTTTTGAGTAGTATAATTATGTTTTATAATTAGGGTTCTATAAAGTTGCATGAATTATTAAGGTTTATGTTTTTAATGTTTTAAATTGTTATATTATGACCATAAGTTATTGTACGGAGTAGTAATGTTTATGATGAATTTATTAAGTTTAGATTGGTTTTTGAAGGTTTTTAAAAGGGTTTTTCTTGCCAGAAAATTATTCGAAGTATGAATAATTATAGTTGTGATATTAAGATTATATTTTATAGTTTGTAAAAAGGTTTTAATATATAAAACTATCATATGATGATCATATGAAATTGTTATAATGTTTTGTACTTAAATTATGAAATTTAGAATATTTTATAAAAGGTTTTTAAGTGAACTGCTCGAAAATTATTAAGAGCATGAAAAATTGTAGTAGTAATATTATGATCATTCTATAATTTATGTACACGTTTTTGTAATGCATAAAGCCTTCTTATGTTTCATAGGTTGATCATAGGATGGTGTTATAGTTTTATACTCAAATTATGAATTTTTGAAGGTTTTTAAAGGAATTTTTAAGCAATATTATATTGCTGTCATTTTAGAAAAATTATGAAAAACAAAGGTTTTTGAAAGGAAAATTAATGGGCAAGGAATTGATTAGAGATGGTATAAGGGTTGTTTTGGTTAATCTTTCAACAGTTAGAAATAGTTTAGAGTTGTTGTAAATTTAGTCAAAGGAGTTTTTTTTTATTAGTTTTAAATTATGTTTTGTAGGAGGTTTCGAGTTAAGCGATTTCTAGTAGTAGTGGCGGGTCATTGTTATTATTATACAAGATATGTTAGTGCAAAAATATGTTTTATAAGCTTAGAATCATGTTAGAAGTAGCTATAACTTTCATGTTAGAAGCTTTATGTTGTTTGAGAAGTATGTTGACTTATATGATCAATTGTTGATATTACATGATAACATGTGGAGCTTATGATATGACTACCATGATTACATTTCGTTGTTATCGTTATTTTAATACATCAAGGATACTGGAATGTTTTTTGATTGAAAGAAGTTGACTAGTATTCATTATAGAAGGATGAAGTAAAAATATGTTGTTTAAAAACTTGTGCAAGAAAAGTGTTTGATGAATTTTTATTCACATGATTAGTAGCAAAGAATGAATTAATCAAATAGTTATCAACTCACTGTTTAATGTGTGAACAATAAGGAAAGGAATTCCACAGTTTATGTGTGGACAAGGAAAGAAATTAAGAAAAAAGTATAATAATATGATCACTAAATAATAAAGATCAATTGGTGTTCATATCTGATCACTTGTTATTGATGTTCATGTTTGATGTTGCTTTAGAGTCATAACAAGTTATTAAATTGCTAAACACGTAAAGTGAAAGAGGATTCAGACCAAAGCTCTTAGAACGTACATACCTTGAGTATGAACATGGGGGGGGGGGGGGG
>PYUH01000185.1:520188-548923 GCA_016808085.1 Suaeda aralocaspica
AGGGGGGGGGGGGGGGGAGAGAGAGAGTTGTATGAAATTGTAACCTATGACTTCTAATTGAAGTACAAGACATTGTTTTATAAATATGCTGGAATTTCGTCACTTTATATGACATAGGTAATACCTTCTTAAATTTGCTCTCATGTTGGTGCCCATTAGGCGATTGTTATAGGAGAAAACCTGTTCAATGCGAAATTTAAAATTAGTAATAAATTAATTTTTAAAGTAAAGAAGAGTCATGGTTACAAGTACATGTTTATGGTAAAGTTAAGATTGTGTGTTCTATTTCATGTTCTTGCCTAGGACTATTCATATGGGTGTGTTCCACTACAAAAAAAAACACGTTTTTGGGATGGATTGAATCCGTCTCTACTTATTCAAATTCCGTCGCTAACCCTATATAGCGACGGAAGTAGTGACGGATCAACACCGTTCCTAAAAACTTCGTCGCTAATTTAAAGTAGAGACGGATTACAAAAAATCCGTCTCTAAATTCCGTTAGTGACTAATTTTATTTTCATTTTTAAATTTTTTTTTTTTTATTTTTACTAAACAAATTGAAGTTGTTGACAAGATTCGAACATGTGACCTCAAAGTCACAAAGTGACACTCTTACCAACTTCACCACCATACAACTTATGTTATTCTATATAACAAATTAATATATTAACTATAAGAAATGTAGGGCCGGATTTTTAAAATCCGTCCCTAAATTTAATCCGTCACTACATTTAGGGACGGATTTTTAAATCCGTCTCTAAAGTAGAGGCCGATTTGGAAATCCGTCTCTAAATTAGAGACCGATTTGGAAATCCGTCTCTAAATTAGAGACGGATTTTTGAATCCGTCCCTAAATANGATTTATGTGAGTTGAATTTGTTTGAGAATAATTATATTTTGGACGGTTAGTATTTTTGAACATGAATACACTATTGCTAAAGAACTTTAAAGCATTGGAGTGAAAGAACAATTATGATATTGGGGAAAAAAGTTGAATATGAAATGATCGCACACAATGTGTTAAAAGATAATCACAAAACAATTGTTTATTGTTTTTTTTTGACGAGAATTGTTTATTGTTATTCATTATACATTTATGTAACTTAACATACATATTAAAGAGTTATTTGACCATTTGCTTTATATTGAGGTTTTCATTTATTTTGCAATACATGATATGATAATCTGTTGTATGAAAAAATAACAATGGTATTGCATAGCTTAGTTGGTAAAGTCTATGTGTCTTAAAGTGAAAGGTCACAAGTTCAATTCTCAACAAACACATTTTTTGGCTAACATTCACGATACATTGAACTTGTATTAAAGAGGCGCCACATGGCGGATTGCTATAATTTGCCTTACATTTTAATATATATAGTTGATTACGCAAAAAGTCGATCTCCTAGGAAAATAGCCAAAAACACGTGACCTGCGCTCGCATAAAACAAAAGAATTTTGTTCTATGCGGCCGCATCATGAAACAAAAGCTTCTGAAATTCAGCGTCACTTTGAAATCGCTATAACTTTTGCTACAGGACGCTTCACGGGACGACGGGGCGTGTGACCTACCGTTGGAAAGCTCTTTGAGTCTAGTTTCCAATGCAATAAGAATCAGAACAATAAAATTTATATATTTTGAGATATGATCAAAATAGTGGACAGTGGTCAAAATCTTCACTTCTAAACTTCTTAACTCTTCACTTTTATTTCTAATATTTTTCCAACTTTTCATGTGAGACATCAAATTTTTCCAATGAGTTATAAAATGTCGTTAATCATTCTCAAAAGCTCATAAGTGATCTTTATCTCTCAAGTGCCGAAATTAGGTAGTAGAATCAACCGAAAATTGGCCGTTTGNGTCCCTACTTTAGTGACGGAATTAAATCCGTCCCTAATAATCCGTCGCTATATCGAAATTTTTTTGTAGTGTTCCATAGTCTTTTATAGTTATATACTTAGATTTGCTGATTATGTGTTTTGTGTGCATGACCTTTTCTTTGTCATGGCCCTTCAACGGCCCATTTCGATGGTGAGTAGAAGTCTAGAATAAAGAGAAAGCAACAGGTACAGGTGGGCGTAAGTCAATCATGTTGGGATTGAGCGAACAGTGTTCTTGGATTTCTTTTTTAGTTCTCCTGTTGTTCATTTATGATAGCTGTTATTATTATTTCAATGGGACTATTGTTGGTTTTTAAGTTTACAAGGTTAGATAGGTCGTTGGTTCGGTTCCAAATTGTAATGAAGTACTTTTAGACTTAATTTGAATAAACAAATTTAACGTTGTCTTTAAGTTGTTTTAAAAATAGAAGTCTTTCATTGTAGTACTTTGATAATAGCCTTAGTCGTTATTACGGTGGCGATAATACTTTGGTTTTTCTTAAATCAATAGCAGTATTTTATTATATGTTTTCCGAAAATATTGAGGAAATTCCAGGGTGTTAGACTATGGGTCATGAAAATGATTATTTGATCATTACAAACAACTATAGAAAAACTGATCTTTTGTTTGAGAAAGAATCAATCAAATGCAAAATTAATATTGTGTTTGGAGTAGAGAATTTGTGAACAAGAAGAAAAGAAAATGAATAGTAAGTAGGGGTGTGCAAAAAATTCCGATTCCGAATTTCCTATCCGGTTTTTCGAATTTCTGTTCCAAAAAATCGGATATCCGGTCCGAGTTTTTAAACTTCGGAAAAAACAGTCCGGATCGGAACTGGAATGAGATTTTTTAACATTCGGATTCCATAATTTTAAGGAAAACATAAACCGGATATCGGTTTTCCGATCCGTTTTTTTAAAAGGAAAAAAGAGGTTTTTAGGAGAAATTTGGTTAAAAAAACCTGATTCGGATTTTCCGGATATCTTAATTTACGAAATTCCGGTTTTTCCAGATCGGATACGGAATGCATTTTTTGGTTCCGAAAAATCTGGATATCCGGTTTTCCGGATCGGAAAATTTTTGGGATCCGGTTTTGCTCACCCCTGATACTTCAATAAATATGAGATACTTAATATCATCAGAGGAGGTCTTATTGGATTTGCCTTAATGTGTAGACTATTAATATCTAATTTGTACGTAGTATAATTATTTATCACTTAAAATCACTTTACATATAAATTTGTTGATTTATTTCACTTAGATTAAAATACTCTTACTCCTTTGTTAAAATTCAAATGTTTTACTTGAAAATTTGTACTTAGGTTATAGCGATACAAACTCAAATAAATGCCTCAAATTATCGATTTCTAATGCAAGTTATTTGTTTAAAAAATAATTCAAATGTGTATGATTATGTTTTTTATATAGACTATATGTGACATTATAATTTTTTTCCCCTCATAATGTATAAAGTTGTTCAATTTTTTGAGCTACTTTTATTGTGTGTAATTATGCACACGTCGTGTGCGCTTCTAATTTTATAATAATAACTAGCTATTGGCTTGGATGATTTCACGGGTAATTGTAGCTGTATATGTAATGTGAGATTGACAAGGCTAGTCGCGTACCTGTCAAAAGCAAACCTACAACTCCAACTAATGCAGCTAGGGAAGCAGGGATCGAATTCACAGGGAAGCACTGAATTTCTACTAAATCTAAAAGGCTATTCTGTTGTATAGGGCCTTTGAGTTTCAAATCAACTAATACACTAATGGACACTAAAGCAAGAATAAAACACGAAAATATATCAAATTAATTAAACCCAGGACATCGGTTCACCATAAACCAACAGTGAATTGATCAACAATCGATTAACAAATAAACGACGCTCTGAATTAAGGAACACTAATTCTCTCAAACCTAGACTCCTTCAAAACTCCTCTAATGGCTCTCGCTCACTTAGACTCGTTTTGCCTATTATCCCTGTGATCTAATTGTCGTAATCTTACCTCTCGGCATCAATTTCGACAACTATCAGACTAACAATGAAAGCTGGTCAGTATTTAATTGCAACATTATAAATCGATAATAGGAATTCAGAAACGACATAAATTACATCAAACAATGATCAATCAAATACATTGGGACGACTCATGGATCCCCTAGCCCTAGAAACCAATCACTCACTCATATTAGAATTCGTAATGATCAAATTAATTAATATTAAAAAGTAAATCTAAAAATATAATCAAATTGATTAAACTAATAAACATAAATTCTAGGGCATAAGAATCAAAACCTAAACCTAGAAATTAATGTTGAGAAAATAACTAAAACCTGAATTGAAACTAATAACAATAAAGAGAATTGAAAGAAAACCTAAAATTATATTGATTGAATGAATGAATGAACAAAAGTTGAGAGTTTTCTTGAGAGTAAAACCTAAGAGCTATTCTCGTAATACTTTTCCGTACAAAAACTCCCCATCGCATAAAAACGAAGGCTATATATATGAATTCTAGATTCTCCGGAAAAAAGTTGAAAAAATCCAAAAATTGTAGATCGGTACCGGGCGAGCTGCTTCCTCATCGGGCAGTTTTCTCGATCCCATCGGGCGGACTATTGGACTCAATCTTTCACTTCTAACTTCAACTCCCGCTCTTAAGACTTCATGAAGCACATTTAGGCCTTCCAAAAGTCATATAAGCATCTTCAAACAAGCACAATCTTTCTTAACTCCTACTAACTTGCCAAGTGTCTAAAATAACGCGAAAACTGATACGATCATAGTGATTCCTACAAACATAACAAAGCAATGCGCAAAACACTAAAAAGTAAAAGCAACCAAAGTTAGTAGAATAAGCTCAAAAGAGCTTCGTTAGAGACGAAACTAACATGAAACGGGAGCAAAAATCAAACATAAAACGCACTTATCAAACATCCCCAAGCCAAACCTTTGCTTGTCCTCAAGCAAACAAACCAAATAAACAATGACTTCACCCCTTTAACTTTGCAAAACAAAAATCAACTCAGCAATTCTGAGCATGTAAGTTCCTATACCAACCTTTCAAAATTCCTTGATCGCCATCCACTTAAATCAAAACTATAAAGCCAACCATGTAAGAAATAGAAGTCGATGACTAGAGTAGCTCACTCGGCGTCACTCCACACATAGATTAGAGCTCAAGACAATGTTGCTTTCCCTTATTCCCCATCCATAAAAGAATGCAAATGCAAAAAGTGTTTGAATGCAAAATTTTGTGGAACCCAATCCCACATCTCATACCTCATGCAAGTGTTTAAGGGTATTCACTCATTCTAAAGTAATGTCGACTTGAAATGCAATTAATACTCTAAGACCTTGACAAAGGATTCACTTCACAAAAACCATAGCATTTGCATGAAGATCAAAAAGGACTTTTTAAGCTTGTAACGTGCCTAAGGTGATGGGCAGGATAAGTTTGGGATAATGTGGTGGAATGCAGGGTATGCACATGGAAAACCGAAGAAATTTGCCAATAACTTCAAAGTATATCAACAATATTCTCCAACATCCAATTCCAACCAAACCAAACCTTTTCAATTCAATCAACACCACACCGCTTATAAAACAACACAACCACTATTCACAAGCTTTGCTTTCTTTTCCTTTTGATTTTAATTTTTTCATTCCTTTTCATCATTCATTTATTCTCATCTTTTTTTCAAAACTTAGGTTCACGACTCTTAATGACCAGTCTTTACTAAACAAGATAAACAATAGACAAAGTCATCACACATACATAACTAGGCGCCATATAAGATGTAAACTTTAATTTTTCAAATGAACTTACTAGCCCGGACATTGTTTTACAGAGCCTTACTGTGAAACCTATCATTAAAACCTCATCAAACAATGATTCCAACACATTTTTACCAACAATCACCAAAAACATCCACCAATTGCATAACAACATCACAATAACTCCAAAACTCCCCCAAGCAAGCTAACTTGGGCATGCATAATAGACAATGAAGCACGGCTAATAGGGTTGTAATGTGGCTAAAAATACAAATGAAGGATAGAAAGCTCAAAACAGGGATCAAAGGAAAAACATATGATGGAATGACTAAAAATCAATCTGGAGGTTTCTAAAAGAACTAAAAGCCTTTTATCATTCGCAACATGCACAAAACCATAACTAAAGCTACGAGAATCCAATGTCAAACCCGTGATCATAACTGCACCTTGAATTAAGCACACATGAAAGAAAAATAATGCATATCATAGCACATGTAGCTCAAATCCTCCCGCTAACATAGTTTAAGCATCTACTCTACACATGGCTATATTGGTAAGATAAGAAATGGCTTCAAGCTAAATCAAGTTCAAGTCCAAGCTAGCAATTTCCAAAACATAACTCATCACATGCCCAAATTAATTAACAAACATTTTTATGAAATGTAGGGCATAGGGAAGCCATTATTTATCCAGTTATACAAATTCATCATCATTCAATCAACTGAAAGCTAAGAAAGCAATAAAAACTAATCTATGAAAGCTGTACAATTTTTTGGTTACATTTAAACTCCTACCCCTAATAAGTAGTACAAACCATGCGACTATCCTAAGAAAGCAATAAAAATTGCACTAGAAACCAATAAAATCTATAGTAAGAAAGTGATGTAGGTTGTCGCACACCTCTAAAAACTAAACCAAACAACACAAACTAATACATTTAGGGAAGTAGGGATCGAATCCACAGGGAAGCAATGAAACACTACTAGTACTAAAAAGTTTAAATTGTAAAAAGGGCCTTGGTTATGATTAATTATTAACTAAAAAAACTAATAACGAGATTAAACTAAGAATTGACTCAAATTGACTAAAACCTAGGGCAATCGGTTCACCATGAACAATTAACAAATATATAAAACATAAACCAATCAATTCCACAAAATTCATTAAACTAGGGCACACTAATTCTCTCGAACATAGACTCCCTCAAAACTCCTCTACCGGCTCTCGCTCGCATAAACTCGTTTTGCCTATTATTCAGTGGTCTTATTGTGGCAATCTTACCTCTCGGCCTCAATTTCGACAATTACCAAACTTACAACTAAATCTGCGCACAATTTAATTGCAATCGATAGAAATCAATAATAGGAATTTAATTACTAATCAGGAGCTAATCGATTGATATTAAACTAGTCCATTAATGATTTCATGGATCCCCTAAACCCTAGAAAAGAAATTACTCACTCATAATTATAAAAACTAAAACAATAAACAAATTTAAATTCATGATCATAAACATATAAGAACAATAATTAACTAAATAATAAACAATCATAAACTAATTAAGAAATAAAAACTACTTAACATGAACTAATAAAACTAATAAACTTGAATTATAAAATAATTGACAAAGAAAGAGAAAAGAGATTACCAAAATTGAATGGAAAAGAAACTTGAATTGAATTAAAAATTCTTCAACAAAATAAACTAATCTAACCTAATCTAGAGAGAGAAAGTAATTAAGAGAGCTAATTAAGATTCCAAAAGTGAAAAACTAATAATGAAAAGTATCCCCCGCGCTCCTAGGAAAACATGCCTTAAATACAAGCCTAATGGGATTTTTAATAATTAACTAGCTTTGATCACGGGCGTTGCCCCGGATCATTTGATACAAAAAAAATTTAAGGCTTACTATATAAATTTTATAAGTTTTAACTAAGTAGTTTTTATAAAAAAAATCTTAAAATTAAACTTAAAATTTCATAAGATGAAATATTAAGTATGAGTGTATAAGAAACCCTTTTACATTAGCAATAAAAATGTTTTAGCAAATTATATATTGATGATTAATTATTTTCAAATATAATCATTTGTTAATGTTTATTTTGTCAAGCAATGATTTATTCATTATTAGGGATTTATGTGAGTTGAATTTGTTTGAGAATAATTATATTTTGGACGGTTAGTATTTTTGAACATGAATACACTATTGCTAAAGAACTTTAAAGCATTGGAGTGAAAGAACAATTATGATATTGGGGAAAAAAGTTGAATATGAAATGATCGCACACAATGTGTTAAAAGATAATCACAAAACAATTGTTTATTGTTTTTTTTTGACGAGAATTGTTTATTGTTATTCATTATACATTTATGTAACTTAACATACATATTAAAGAGTTATTTGACCATTTGCTTTATATTGAGGTTTTCATTTATTTTGCAATACATGATATGATAATCTGTTGTATGAAAAAATAACAATGGTATTGCATAGCTTAGTTGGTAAAGTCTATGTGTCTTAAAGTGAAAGGTCACAAGTTCAATTCTCAACAAACACATTTTTTGGCTAACATTCACGATACATTGAACTTGTATTAAAGAGGCGCCACATGGCGGATTGCTATAATTTGCCTTACATTTTAATATATATAGTTGATTACGCAAAAAGTCGATCTCCTAGGAAAATAGCCAAAAACACGTGACCTGCGCTCGCATAAAACAAAAGAATTTTGTTCTATGCGGCCGCATCATGAAACAAAAGCTTCTGAAATTCAGCGTCACTTTGAAATCGCTATAACTTTTGCTACAGGACGCTTCACGGGACGACGGGGCGTGTGACCTACCGTTGGAAAGCTCTTTGAGTCTAGTTTCCAATGCAATAAGAATCAGAACAATAAAATTTATATATTTTGAGATATGATCAAAATAGTGGACAGTGGTCAAAATCTTCACTTCTAAACTTCTTAACTCTTCACTTTTATTTCTAATATTTTTCCAACTTTTCATGTGAGACATCAAATTTTTCCAATGAGTTATAAAATGTCGTTAATCATTCTCAAAAGCTCATAAGTGATCTTTATCTCTCAAGTGCCGAAATTAGGTAGTAGAATCAACCGAAAATTGGCCGTTTGCTACAAAACTTTACAAAACCACACAAAACACTAAAAGAACACTATTAGCATGAAAATTGGCTCAAATGAGCTTGGTTAGTTCATAAAGAATTAGGGAATTGGGGAGAAAAATAACATAAATATTCGACACATCAGAAAGCAAATAAAAGTTACCTCCCCCAAGCCGGATTCAGCAATGTCTGCATGCTGAAGGAAGTGTAGGAGCCAGCTGCTGCTCAATTTGAGCTTGCGAGGAACTTATCAATATCCTGACCCGAAGTATCATCATCAAAACCAGAATCTCCACCTGCTGCTCTACTATTCCCCTCACCCGTGTTAAAGGTGTGCCAGGATGGTTGAGGACCTACAAAAGGAACTACACCTGAAAATAGAAAATGATCATAAATAGGGTGCATAGACAGACGGTAGTCCTATTAAAAAGTGTCGAACCGGTCAATAAGATGCTGCTACTGAATTTGAAAATGACCGAACTAGGTCTGCAATCAATCCACTGAAGTGCGCAAAGACCCATAATCATAGCCCTGATTCTTAGGTGGCTGCTCGAAAGAAGGTACGTTCTGTTGAGATTGAGAGAATGCACCTCACTCCCTACGCTGAAAGGTATAAGTGCCCACCATATGGACCACAACATGGTTATTCAAATGCATAACATAAGACTCCTCATCGGGTCGGAAGTGAGTCAAATTAGGATCAGGAAGAAGGAATGAAGCTTCCTAATCCTTTCCAAAGTACCATCCATACATGCCACTAACTGGTGGCTCCATCCAATGTAATGGTGAAAAATAAGCTAAATCTAAGTAATGTCCTTCAGGAATAGGACACCTCTGAGGCTCATCCGAAAAGCCATGTTTCCTAGCAATAGCAGTAATAAGGGCACCAAAGACGATGTTGTTAATCCTTGGTGTCCCGTCATGTGAGACCGTAGCAAAGGTCTCACATTGCCTTTTCAAGTGCATGACGAAGTGATGGGGGATATGAATTCGGTAAGGGAGAGTGCCTTTCAGCATATGTTGTCAAAGGATGGACATTTCAATAGAGGTCATTTGGTGGGACTCAAAACGACCAAACATTGTCCACCTAAGGAAACGATGAACAATCCTTGGAGTAGGTTGATGAATGGCATATTGAAACAAATAAATTACATCAGTAGTCAAAGTAATCCACAATGCCTCACCATGATATTGACTTGGAGGTGTAGACCTCCCAATCAATGCAAGACTAAACATTTCCCCAAATTCACTAAGAGAAACATGGTGAGTTGCCCCACAAACCCTATAAAAACCGACTCAACCGGGTGACGAGGACTAGGACGGTGTATTCTAAAACTCAACATGAATTCATAAGTCAAATCCATATATGTGGGTATATCCATGGAAAAGATTTGACTCATACCAATATTGTTAAAACACTCTATAGTTTCATCAAAACTATTAAATTCATGCAATAAATCATGATCTAGAAAACGAGTGGGGATTACGGTTCTACCTTTTAGGCGCTCAAAATCTACCTTTTGTTGTGGAGATTCGAAAACCACCATGGGATAGTCCGGATCACGAGCAATCCCCACTTGTTGAGATGAGTGACTCCCACTAGCTCCTTGATGTTGTCTCTTAGGCCCCTTTGACGTAAATTAAAGGTTTTTGTGAGAAAATTGAAAATTTAGGGTTTTTTTGAAATCGGAGGAAAGAGATAGTTTTGGGGATTTTGTGATGTGGAAGTGAAATAGTGTGAGAAGTAATGAAGGTTTGTAAAATTTGGGATGGTTTGGTTGAGAAATTGAGTGGGTATGAATATGTAAGTGAGAGGGGGTTTGAGAGAGTTATGGAGGTAAGGTTGAGTTTGAGACAATGAAAGAGATGAAGTGAGGAAGAAGAAGGAGGGTCGTGGGAAGGGGGGAGACAAAACAAGTCGCCCGATGAGGCGAGCGAAATGCCCGATCATGTTGCAGACTGCCCAATAGTATCAGGCGGGTTGCTGGGTACTTCTCCTGTTTTTTTCCTTGCCTACAATCTGCCTAACAGTCTTGCAAGATGTCCGGTGATGTTAAATAATGCCCGTTGGTTCTGGGCGAGCTGTTGTGTGAGAATTTTCGAAGAACCTATAGCTGCAATCCTCCCAATAAGGTGAGCACACTGCCCGGTGTAGTGGCATAATGCCCGATGGTACCGGGTAGTTTGCTTCTTTGAACTTTGGATGTGATTTTCCCATCGTCTCACCTGATCAAGCTGCCCGATATAGTGACATAATGATCAGTGGTACTGGGCATGATGCTGGACACGCTAATTTCTTGAGGCTTTGTTGGCAAAGTTTCCCAAAACCTGAATGACTTGCAAAACTACTTAGCAACCATCGTTAGTACCTCACTCTCACTCTCCAACAAGTAAAAAAAAAAACCGTTCCAAACTAAAAGGGGGATGGAAAGATAACTAGACGAAACTAAACAAAAGAAAACTATACTACTTACGGTTGCCTCCCGAAAAGTGCTTGTTTAGAATCATTAGTTTGACCGTAGTTACCTTGTAGCTTACAAGAGAATTGGGTCTTGGTAAGTGATTTCCCTGACCAATCTGACTACGACGCCCNTCCTTCAAAACTCCTCTAATGGCTCTCGCTCACTTAGACTCGTTTTGCCTATTATCCCTGTGATCTAATTGTCGTAATCTTACCTCTCGGCATCAATTTCGACAACTATCAGACTAACAATGAAAGCTGGTCAGTATTTAATTGCAACATTATAAATCGATAATAGGAATTCAGAAACGACATAAATTACATCAAACAATGATCAATCAAATACATTGGGACGACTCATGGATCCCCTAGCCCTAGAAACCAATCACTCACTCATATTAGAATTCGTAATGATCAAATTAATTAATATTAAAAAGTAAATCTAAAAATATAATCAAATTGATTAAACTAATAAACATAAATTCTAGGGCATAAGAATCAAAACCTAAACCTAGAAATTAATGTTGAGAAAATAACTAAAACCTGAATTGAAACTAATAACAATAAAGAGAATTGAAAGAAAACCTAAAATTATATTGATTGAATGAATGAATGAACAAAAGTTGAGAGTTTTCTTGAGAGTAAAACCTAAGAGCTATTCTCGTAATACTTTTCCGTACAAAAACTCCCCATCGCATAAAAACGAAGGCTATATATATGAATTCTAGATTCTCCGGAAAAAAGTTGAAAAAATCCAAAAATTGTAGATCGGTACCGGGCGAGCTGCTTCCTCATCGGGCAGTTTTCTCGATCCCATCGGGCGGACTATTGGACTCAATCTTTCACTTCTAACTTCAACTCCCGCTCTTAAGACTTCATGAAGCACATTTAGGCCTTCCAAAAGTCATATAAGCATCTTCAAACAAGCACAATCTTTCTTAACTCCTACTAACTTGCCAAGTGTCTAAAATAACGCGAAAACTGATACGATCATAGTGATTCCTACAAACATAACAAAGCAATGCGCAAAACACTAAAAAGTAAAAGCAACCAAAGTTAGTAGAATAAGCTCAAAAGAGCTTCGTTAGAGACGAAACTAACATGAAACGGGAGCAAAAATCAAACATAAAACGCACTTATCAAACATCCCCAAGCCAAACCTTTGCTTGTCCTCAAGCAAACAAACCAAATAAACAATGACTTCACCCCTTTAACTTTGCAAAACAAAAATCAACTCAGCAATTCTGAGCATGTAAGTTCCTATACCAACCTTTCAAAATTCCTTGATCGCCATCCACTTAAATCAAAACTATAAAGCCAACCATGTAAGAAATAGAAGTCGATGACTAGAGTAGCTCACTCGGCGTCACTCCACACATAGATTAGAGCTCAAGACAATGTTGCTTTCCCTTATTCCCCATCCATAAAAGAATGCAAATGCAAAAAGTGTTTGAATGCAAAATTTTGTGGAACCCAATCCCACATCTCATACCTCATGCAAGTGTTTAAGGGTATTCACTCATTCTAAAGTAATGTCGACTTGAAATGCAATTAATACTCTAAGACCTTGACAAAGGATTCACTTCACAAAAACCATAGCATTTGCATGAAGATCAAAAAGGACTTTTTAAGCTTGTAACGTGCCTAAGGTGATGGGCAGGATAAGTTTGGGATAATGTGGTGGAATGCAGGGTATGCACATGGAAAACCGAAGAAATTTGCCAATAACTTCAAAGTATATCAACAATATTCTCCAACATCCAATTCCAACCAAACCAAACCTTTTCAATTCAATCAACACCACACCGCTTATAAAACAACACAACCACTATTCACAAGCTTTGCTTTCTTTTCCTTTTGATTTTAATTTTTTCATTCCTTTTCATCATTCATTTATTCTCATCTTTTTTTCAAAACTTAGGTTCACGACTCTTAATGACCAGTCTTTACTAAACAAGATAAACAATAGACAAAGTCATCACACATACATAACTAGGCGCCATATAAGATGTAAACTTTAATTTTTCAAATGAACTTACTAGCCCGGACATTGTTTTACAGAGCCTTACTGTGAAACCTATCATTAAAACCTCATCAAACAATGATTCCAACACATTTTTACCAACAATCACCAAAAACATCCACCAATTGCATAACAACATCACAATAACTCCAAAACTCCCCCAAGCAAGCTAACTTGGGCATGCATAATAGACAATGAAGCACGGCTAATAGGGTTGTAATGTGGCTAAAAATACAAATGAAGGATAGAAAGCTCAAAACAGGGATCAAAGGAAAAACATATGATGGAATGACTAAAAATCAATCTGGAGGTTTCTAAAAGAACTAAAAGCCTTTTATCATTCGCAACATGCACAAAACCATAACTAAAGCTACGAGAATCCAATGTCAAACCCGTGATCATAACTGCACCTTGAATTAAGCACACATGAAAGAAAAATAATGCATATCATAGCACATGTAGCTCAAATCCTCCCGCTAACATAGTTTAAGCATCTACTCTACACATGGCTATATTGGTAAGATAAGAAATGGCTTCAAGCTAAATCAAGTTCAAGTCCAAGCTAGCAATTTCCAAAACATAACTCATCACATGCCCAAATTAATTAACAAACATTTTTATGAAATGTAGGGCATAGGGAAGCCATTATTTATCCAGTTATACAAATTCATCATCATTCAATCAACTGAAAGCTAAGAAAGCAATAAAAACTAATCTATGAAAGCTGTACAATTTTTTGGTTACATTTAAACTCCTACCCCTAATAAGTAGTACAAACCATGCGACTATCCTAAGAAAGCAATAAAAATTGCACTAGAAACCAATAAAATCTATAGTAAGAAAGTGATGTAGGTTGTCGCACACCTCTAAAAACTAAACCAAACAACACAAACTAATACATTTAGGGAAGTAGGGATCGAATCCACAGGGAAGCAATGAAACACTACTAGTACTAAAAAGTTTAAATTGTAAAAAGGGCCTTGGTTATGATTAATTATTAACTAAAAAAACTAATAACGAGATTAAACTAAGAATTGACTCAAATTGACTAAAACCTAGGGCAATCGGTTCACCATGAACAATTAACAAATATATAAAACATAAACCAATCAATTCCACAAAATTCATTAAACTAGGGCACACTAATTCTCTCGAACATAGACTCCCTCAAAACTCCTCTACCGGCTCTCGCTCGCATAAACTCGTTTTGCCTATTATTCAGTGGTCTTATTGTGGCAATCTTACCTCTCGGCCTCAATTTCGACAATTACCAAACTTACAACTAAATCTGCGCACAATTTAATTGCAATCGATAGAAATCAATAATAGGAATTTAATTACTAATCAGGAGCTAATCGATTGATATTAAACTAGTCCATTAATGATTTCATGGATCCCCTAAACCCTAGAAAAGAAATTACTCACTCATAATTATAAAAACTAAAACAATAAACAAATTTAAATTCATGATCATAAACATATAAGAACAATAATTAACTAAATAATAAACAATCATAAACTAATTAAGAAATAAAAACTACTTAACATGAACTAATAAAACTAATAAACTTGAATTATAAAATAATTGACAAAGAAAGAGAAAAGAGATTACCAAAATTGAATGGAAAAGAAACTTGAATTGAATTAAAAATTCTTCAACAAAATAAACTAATCTAACCTAATCTAGAGAGAGAAAGTAATTAAGAGAGCTAATTAAGATTCCAAAAGTGAAAAACTAATAATGAAAAGTATCCCCCGCGCTCCTAGGAAAACATGCCTTAAATACAAGCCTAATGGGATTTTTAATAATTAACTAGCTTTGATCACGGGCGTTGCCCCGGATCATTTGATACAAAAAAAATTTAAGGCTTACTATATAAATTTTATAAGTTTTAACTAAGTAGTTTTTATAAAAAAAATCTTAAAATTAAACTTAAAATTTCATAAGATGAAATATTAAGTATGAGTGTATAAGAAACCCTTTTACATTAGCAATAAAAATGTTTTAGCAAATTATATATTGATGATTAATTATTTTCAAATATAATCATTTGTTAATGTTTATTTTGTCAAGCAATGATTTATTCATTATTAGGGATTTATGTGAGTTGAATTTGTTTGAGAATAATTATATTTTGGACGGTTAGTATTTTTGAACATGAATACACTATTGCTAAAGAACTTTAAAGCATTGGAGTGAAAGAACAATTATGATATTGGGGAAAAAAGTTGAATATGAAATGATCGCACACAATGTGTTAAAAGATAATCACAAAACAATTGTTTATTGTTTTTTTTTGACGAGAATTGTTTATTGTTATTCATTATACATTTATGTAACTTAACATACATATTAAAGAGTTATTTGACCATTTGCTTTATATTGAGGTTTTCATTTATTTTGCAATACATGATATGATAATCTGTTGTATGAAAAAATAACAATGGTATTGCATAGCTTAGTTGGTAAAGTCTATGTGTCTTAAAGTGAAAGGTCACAAGTTCAATTCTCAACAAACACATTTTTTGGCTAACATTCACGATACATTGAACTTGTATTAAAGAGGCGCCACATGGCGGATTGCTATAATTTGCCTTACATTTTAATATATATAGTTGATTACGCAAAAAGTCGATCTCCTAGGAAAATAGCCAAAAACACGTGACCTGCGCTCGCATAAAACAAAAGAATTTTGTTCTATGCGGCCGCATCATGAAACAAAAGCTTCTGAAATTCAGCGTCACTTTGAAATCGCTATAACTTTTGCTACAGGACGCTTCACGGGACGACGGGGCGTGTGACCTACCGTTGGAAAGCTCTTTGAGTCTAGTTTCCAATGCAATAAGAATCAGAACAATAAAATTTATATATTTTGAGATATGATCAAAATAGTGGACAGTGGTCAAAATCTTCACTTCTAAACTTCTTAACTCTTCACTTTTATTTCTAATATTTTTCCAACTTTTCATGTGAGACATCAAATTTTTCCAATGAGTTATAAAATGTCGTTAATCATTCTCAAAAGCTCATAAGTGATCTTTATCTCTCAAGTGCCGAAATTAGGTAGTAGAATCAACCGAAAATTGGCCGTTTGCTACAAAACTTTACAAAACCACACAAAACACTAAAAGAACACTATTAGCATGAAAATTGGCTCAAATGAGCTTGGTTAGTTCATAAAGAATTAGGGAATTGGGGAGAAAAATAACATAAATATTCGACACATCAGAAAGCAAATAAAAGTTACCTCCCCCAAGCCGGATTCAGCAATGTCTGCATGCTGAAGGAAGTGTAGGAGCCAGCTGCTGCTCAATTTGAGCTTGCGAGGAACTTATCAATATCCTGACCCGAAGTATCATCATCAAAACCAGAATCTCCACCTGCTGCTCTACTATTCCCCTCACCCGTGTTAAAGGTGTGCCAGGATGGTTGAGGACCTACAAAAGGAACTACACCTGAAAATAGAAAATGATCATAAATAGGGTGCATAGACAGACGGTAGTCCTATTAAAAAGTGTCGAACCGGTCAATAAGATGCTGCTACTGAATTTGAAAATGACCGAACTAGGTCTGCAATCAATCCACTGAAGTGCGCAAAGACCCATAATCATAGCCCTGATTCTTAGGTGGCTGCTCGAAAGAAGGTACGTTCTGTTGAGATTGAGAGAATGCACCTCACTCCCTACGCTGAAAGGTATAAGTGCCCACCATATGGACCACAACATGGTTATTCAAATGCATAACATAAGACTCCTCATCGGGTCGGAAGTGAGTCAAATTAGGATCAGGAAGAAGGAATGAAGCTTCCTAATCCTTTCCAAAGTACCATCCATACATGCCACTAACTGGTGGCTCCATCCAATGTAATGGTGAAAAATAAGCTAAATCTAAGTAATGTCCTTCAGGAATAGGACACCTCTGAGGCTCATCCGAAAAGCCATGTTTCCTAGCAATAGCAGTAATAAGGGCACCAAAGACGATGTTGTTAATCCTTGGTGTCCCGTCATGTGAGACCGTAGCAAAGGTCTCACATTGCCTTTTCAAGTGCATGACGAAGTGATGGGGGATATGAATTCGGTAAGGGAGAGTGCCTTTCAGCATATGTTGTCAAAGGATGGACATTTCAATAGAGGTCATTTGGTGGGACTCAAAACGACCAAACATTGTCCACCTAAGGAAACGATGAACAATCCTTGGAGTAGGTTGATGAATGGCATATTGAAACAAATAAATTACATCAGTAGTCAAAGTAATCCACAATGCCTCACCATGATATTGACTTGGAGGTGTAGACCTCCCAATCAATGCAAGACTAAACATTTCCCCAAATTCACTAAGAGAAACATGGTGAGTTGCCCCACAAACCCTATAAAAACCGACTCAACCGGGTGACGAGGACTAGGACGGTGTATTCTAAAACTCAACATGAATTCATAAGTCAAATCCATATATGTGGGTATATCCATGGAAAAGATTTGACTCATACCAATATTGTTAAAACACTCTATAGTTTCATCAAAACTATTAAATTCATGCAATAAATCATGATCTAGAAAACGAGTGGGGATTACGGTTCTACCTTTTAGGCGCTCAAAATCTACCTTTTGTTGTGGAGATTCGAAAACCACCATGGGATAGTCCGGATCACGAGCAATCCCCACTTGTTGAGATGAGTGACTCCCACTAGCTCCTTGATGTTGTCTCTTAGGCCCCTTTGACGTAAATTAAAGGTTTTTGTGAGAAAATTGAAAATTTAGGGTTTTTTTGAAATCGGAGGAAAGAGATAGTTTTGGGGATTTTGTGATGTGGAAGTGAAATAGTGTGAGAAGTAATGAAGGTTTGTAAAATTTGGGATGGTTTGGTTGAGAAATTGAGTGGGTATGAATATGTAAGTGAGAGGGGGTTTGAGAGAGTTATGGAGGTAAGGTTGAGTTTGAGACAATGAAAGAGATGAAGTGAGGAAGAAGAAGGAGGGTCGTGGGAAGGGGGGAGACAAAACAAGTCGCCCGATGAGGCGAGCGAAATGCCCGATCATGTTGCAGACTGCCCAATAGTATCAGGCGGGTTGCTGGGTACTTCTCCTGTTTTTTTCCTTGCCTACAATCTGCCTAACAGTCTTGCAAGATGTCCGGTGATGTTAAATAATGCCCGTTGGTTCTGGGCGAGCTGTTGTGTGAGAATTTTCGAAGAACCTATAGCTGCAATCCTCCCAATAAGGTGAGCACACTGCCCGGTGTAGTGGCATAATGCCCGATGGTACCGGGTAGTTTGCTTCTTTGAACTTTGGATGTGATTTTCCCATCGTCTCACCTGATCAAGCTGCCCGATATAGTGACATAATGATCAGTGGTACTGGGCATGATGCTGGACACGCTAATTTCTTGAGGCTTTGTTGGCAAAGTTTCCCAAAACCTGAATGACTTGCAAAACTACTTAGCAACCATCGTTAGTACCTCACTCTCACTCTCCAACAAGTAAAAAAAAAAACCGTTCCAAACTAAAAGGGGGATGGAAAGATAACTAGACGAAACTAAACAAAAGAAAACTATACTACTTACGGTTGCCTCCCGAAAAGTGCTTGTTTAGAATCATTAGTTTGACCGTAGTTACCTTGTAGCTTACAAGAGAATTGGGTCTTGGTAAGTGATTTCCCTGACCAATCTGACTACGACGCCCTTGATATGTGTGGTTTTTATAGTGTTTTTCCCTTTGTTTCGAGTCAATTTTATGCCTAGTAGTTGTTAATCTGGCTCGTTTTTGGTTCATTTGATGTTCTTTAGCTAAATTGAAGTGTCTCGCTAAGTTTGGTTGAGTTCCGGTAATTTTAGAGCATTTTAGTTGATTTTCATCATCCACGGTTGTTATGCTCGGTTTTGGTATGTTTTGTAATTTCAGGCACGGAAACCGAGGCTCGGAACGAAGCCGGAAAGCTTAGACAGGATAAGAATGAAGATGCATGGAAATGCGTGCCAAGAAGTATAAAACAAGTCTTAAAGAACTTATGAAGAAATAAGAAGAAAAGAAAGAAAAATAAAGCTTCTGACGTTCTTATGCGGGCGCACAAAAACACCATGCGGGCGCATTTAATGAGAACAACAGCTGAAGAGGGCATTCTGGAGGTCTGATGCGGGCGCATAAACCTCCTATGCGCCCGCATCAGACGGTTTTTCCCGACTTTTTATTTTTCTTTTATTTTCTTCGTACTTAGGCTTTGTATGCCCAATTTGGGTACATTAGGCACGACTTTCTAGGCAGAATAACTTATGCTTTTCAGAATTGAGAATTACTCTCTTAGGATATAGAATTAAGCACTTTTCTCTCTAAAAATTTATTTGGGGAGATTAGGGTTTTTGTTCATAACTTTGATTTTCAATTCAATTCAAGTCTTCAATTCGCTCTTCAATTTGGTAATTTTTCTGTTTTGTTCTTTATTTTAGTTTAATTTATGCTTTTTAGTTTCTTTAGTCTAGTTAATTTAGTTATTTGTTTATGTTAATTAGTTTAATTGTCAATTTCGTCATGAATCCAATTAGGAATTTTACAATTGTTCTTGCTTTAATTTTCATAATCATGAGTGAGTAGTCTAATTTCTAGGGTTAGGGAAACCTTGATCAATCAATGGACTAATTAAATTAGGTTGTTTCAATTCCATAATTATTAGTCAATTTCCTATTATTGGTTTCTTTGTTTACAATTGAATTGTGCGCAGATTTAGTTGTAATTCTGGTAATTGTTGAATTTGATGCCGAGAGGTAAAAATACCACAATAAGACCACTGAATAATAGGCGAAATTAGTCTAGGCATGAGCGAGAGCCGCTAGATGAGTTTCGAGGGAGTCTAGATTCGAGAGAATTAGTGAGCCCTAATTTGACGATAATTGTGAGCTCACCCGTTGTTAAAGTTGTGCCAGGATGGTGTGAGGACCTACCAAAGGAACTTACCCCTAAAATAGAAAATGATCATATATAGGGTGCATAACCAACGTAGTCCTATTAAAAAGTGTCGACCCGGTCAAGTAGATGCTGCTGCTACTGAATTTGAAATGACCGAACTAGGTCTGCAATCAATCCACTGAAGTGCGTCAAGACCATAAGCATAGCCCTGATTCCTTAGTGGCTGCGCGAAAGAAGGTACGTCTGTTGAGATTGAGAGAGATTCACCTCACTCCCTACGCTGAAAGTTAGTGCCCCCATATGGACCCACAACATGTTTATGCAAATGCATAACAGAAACTCCTCATCGGGTCGAAGTGAGGATCAAATTAGATCATGATAGAGAATGAAGCTCCCTAATCCTTTCCCAAAGTAACCATCCAGGAAAGGCCACTCACCTGGTGGCTCCATCCCCTGTGAATGGTGAAAATAAGCTACTCTAGTAATGTCCTTCAGAATAGGACAACCTCGGAGGCTCATCCTAAAAAGCCATTTCCTAACAATCGCAGTAAGAGGCAAACCAAAGACATGTTGTTAATCTTGGTGTCCGTCATTGAACGTAGCAAGGTCTCACATTGCCTTTTCAAAAGTGCATGACGAATGGATGGGGGATATAATTCGGTAAGGGATAGTGCCTTTCAGCATATGTTGTCAAAGGACTGACATTTCACATAGAGGCATTGGTGGGACTCAACGACCCCATTGTCCACCGAAGGAAACGATGACATCCTTGAGTAGGTTGATGAATGCATTTGAAACAAATAATTACATCATATCAAAGTACTCCACATTCCTCACCATGATATGACGTTGAGGTGTAGACCTCCAATCAATGCAATACTAAACATTTCCGCCAAATTCACTAGAGAAACAGTAGTTGCCCCACAACCCGAAAAAACCGACTCAACGGGATCGAATCCACAGGGAAGCAATGAAACACTACTAGTACTAAAAAGTTTAAATTGTAAAAAGGGCCTTGGTTATGATTAATTATTAACTAAAAAAACTAATAACGAGATTAAACTAAGAATTGACTCAAATTGACTAAAACCTAGGGCAATCGGTTCACCATGAACAATTAACAAATATATAAAACATAAACCAATCAATTCCACAAAATTCATTAAACTAGGGCACACTAATTCTCTCGAACATAGACTCCCTCAAAACTCCTCTACCGGCTCTCGCTCGCATAAACTCGTTTTGCCTATTATTCAGTGGTCTTATTGTGGCAATCTTACCTCTCGGCCTCAATTTCGACAATTACCAAACTTACAACTAAATCTGCGCACAATTTAATTGCAATCGATAGAAATCAATAATAGGAATTTAATTACTAATCAGGAGCTAATCGATTGATATTAAACTAGTCCATTAATGATTTCATGGATCCCCTAAACCCTAGAAAAGAAATTACTCACTCATAATTATAAAAACTAAAACAATAAACAAATTTAAATTCATGATCATAAACATATAAGAACAATAATTAACTAAATAATAAACAATCATAAACTAATTAAGAAATAAAAACTACTTAACATGAACTAATAAAACTAATAAACTTGAATTATAAAATAATTGACAAAGAAAGAGAAAAGAGATTACCAAAATTGAATGGAAAAGAAACTTGAATTGAATTAAAAATTCTTCAACAAAATAAACTAATCTAACCTAATCTAGAGAGAGAAAGTAATTAAGAGAGCTAATTAAGATTCCAAAAGTGAAAAACTAATAATGAAAAGTATCCCCCGCGCTCCTAGGAAAACATGCCTTAAATACAAGCCTAATGGGATTTTTAATAATTAACTAGCTTTGATCACGGGCGTTGCCCCGGATCATTTGATACAAAAAAAATTTAAGGCTTACTATATAAATTTTATAAGTTTTAACTAAGTAGTTTTTATAAAAAAAATCTTAAAATTAAACTTAAAATTTCATAAGATGAAATATTAAGTATGAGTGTATAAGAAACCCTTTTACATTAGCAATAAAAATGTTTTAGCAAATTATATATTGATGATTAATTATTTTCAAATATAATCATTTGTTAATGTTTATTTTGTCAAGCAATGATTTATTCATTATTAGGGATTTATGTGAGTTGAATTTGTTTGAGAATAATTATATTTTGGACGGTTAGTATTTTTGAACATGAATACACTATTGCTAAAGAACTTTAAAGCATTGGAGTGAAAGAACAATTATGATATTGGGGAAAAAAGTTGAATATGAAATGATCGCACACAATGTGTTAAAAGATAATCACAAAACAATTGTTTATTGTTTTTTTTTGACGAGAATTGTTTATTGTTATTCATTATACATTTATGTAACTTAACATACATATTAAAGAGTTATTTGACCATTTGCTTTATATTGAGGTTTTCATTTATTTTGCAATACATGATATGATAATCTGTTGTATGAAAAAATAACAATGGTATTGCATAGCTTAGTTGGTAAAGTCTATGTGTCTTAAAGTGAAAGGTCACAAGTTCAATTCTCAACAAACACATTTTTTGGCTAACATTCACGATACATTGAACTTGTATTAAAGAGGCGCCACATGGCGGATTGCTATAATTTGCCTTACATTTTAATATATATAGTTGATTACGCAAAAAGTCGATCTCCTAGGAAAATAGCCAAAAACACGTGACCTGCGCTCGCATAAAACAAAAGAATTTTGTTCTATGCGGCCGCATCATGAAACAAAAGCTTCTGAAATTCAGCGTCACTTTGAAATCGCTATAACTTTTGCTACAGGACGCTTCACGGGACGACGGGGCGTGTGACCTACCGTTGGAAAGCTCTTTGAGTCTAGTTTCCAATGCAATAAGAATCAGAACAATAAAATTTATATATTTTGAGATATGATCAAAATAGTGGACAGTGGTCAAAATCTTCACTTCTAAACTTCTTAACTCTTCACTTTTATTTCTAATATTTTTCCAACTTTTCATGTGAGACATCAAATTTTTCCAATGAGTTATAAAATGTCGTTAATCATTCTCAAAAGCTCATAAGTGATCTTTATCTCTCAAGTGCCGAAATTAGGTAGTAGAATCAACCGAAAATTGGCCGTTTGCTACAAAACTTTACAAAACCACACAAAACACTAAAAGAACACTATTAGCATGAAAATTGGCTCAAATGAGCTTGGTTAGTTCATAAAGAATTAGGGAATTGGGGAGAAAAATAACATAAATATTCGACACATCAGAAAGCAAATAAAAGTTACCTCCCCCAAGCCGGATTCAGCAATGTCTGCATGCTGAAGGAAGTGTAGGAGCCAGCTGCTGCTCAATTTGAGCTTGCGAGGAACTTATCAATATCCTGACCCGAAGTATCATCATCAAAACCAGAATCTCCACCTGCTGCTCTACTATTCCCCTCACCCGTGTTAAAGGTGTGCCAGGATGGTTGAGGACCTACAAAAGGAACTACACCTGAAAATAGAAAATGATCATAAATAGGGTGCATAGACAGACGGTAGTCCTATTAAAAAGTGTCGAACCGGTCAATAAGATGCTGCTACTGAATTTGAAAATGACCGAACTAGGTCTGCAATCAATCCACTGAAGTGCGCAAAGACCCATAATCATAGCCCTGATTCTTAGGTGGCTGCTCGAAAGAAGGTACGTTCTGTTGAGATTGAGAGAATGCACCTCACTCCCTACGCTGAAAGGTATAAGTGCCCACCATATGGACCACAACATGGTTATTCAAATGCATAACATAAGACTCCTCATCGGGTCGGAAGTGAGTCAAATTAGGATCAGGAAGAAGGAATGAAGCTTCCTAATCCTTTCCAAAGTACCATCCATACATGCCACTAACTGGTGGCTCCATCCAATGTAATGGTGAAAAATAAGCTAAATCTAAGTAATGTCCTTCAGGAATAGGACACCTCTGAGGCTCATCCGAAAAGCCATGTTTCCTAGCAATAGCAGTAATAAGGGCACCAAAGACGATGTTGTTAATCCTTGGTGTCCCGTCATGTGAGACCGTAGCAAAGGTCTCACATTGCCTTTTCAAGTGCATGACGAAGTGATGGGGGATATGAATTCGGTAAGGGAGAGTGCCTTTCAGCATATGTTGTCAAAGGATGGACATTTCAATAGAGGTCATTTGGTGGGACTCAAAACGACCAAACATTGTCCACCTAAGGAAACGATGAACAATCCTTGGAGTAGGTTGATGAATGGCATATTGAAACAAATAAATTACATCAGTAGTCAAAGTAATCCACAATGCCTCACCATGATATTGACTTGGAGGTGTAGACCTCCCAATCAATGCAAGACTAAACATTTCCCCAAATTCACTAAGAGAAACATGGTGAGTTGCCCCACAAACCCTATAAAAACCGACTCAACCGGGTGACGAGGACTAGGACGGTGTATTCTAAAACTCAACATGAATTCATAAGTCAAATCCATATATGTGGGTATATCCATGGAAAAGATTTGACTCATACCAATATTGTTAAAACACTCTATAGTTTCATCAAAACTATTAAATTCATGCAATAAATCATGATCTAGAAAACGAGTGGGGATTACGGTTCTACCTTTTAGGCGCTCAAAATCTACCTTTTGTTGTGGAGATTCGAAAACCACCATGGGATAGTCCGGATCACGAGCAATCCCCACTTGTTGAGATGAGTGACTCCCACTAGCTCCTTGATGTTGTCTCTTAGGCCCCTTTGACGTAAATTAAAGGTTTTTGTGAGAAAATTGAAAATTTAGGGTTTTTTTGAAATCGGAGGAAAGAGATAGTTTTGGGGATTTTGTGATGTGGAAGTGAAATAGTGTGAGAAGTAATGAAGGTTTGTAAAATTTGGGATGGTTTGGTTGAGAAATTGAGTGGGTATGAATATGTAAGTGAGAGGGGGTTTGAGAGAGTTATGGAGGTAAGGTTGAGTTTGAGACAATGAAAGAGATGAAGTGAGGAAGAAGAAGGAGGGTCGTGGGAAGGGGGGAGACAAAACAAGTCGCCCGATGAGGCGAGCGAAATGCCCGATCATGTTGCAGACTGCCCAATAGTATCAGGCGGGTTGCTGGGTACTTCTCCTGTTTTTTTCCTTGCCTACAATCTGCCTAACAGTCTTGCAAGATGTCCGGTGATGTTAAATAATGCCCGTTGGTTCTGGGCGAGCTGTTGTGTGAGAATTTTCGAAGAACCTATAGCTGCAATCCTCCCAATAAGGTGAGCACACTGCCCGGTGTAGTGGCATAATGCCCGATGGTACCGGGTAGTTTGCTTCTTTGAACTTTGGATGTGATTTTCCCATCGTCTCACCTGATCAAGCTGCCCGATATAGTGACATAATGATCAGTGGTACTGGGCATGATGCTGGACACGCTAATTTCTTGAGGCTTTGTTGGCAAAGTTTCCCAAAACCTGAATGACTTGCAAAACTACTTAGCAACCATCGTTAGTACCTCACTCTCACTCTCCAACAAGTAAAAAAAAAAACCGTTCCAAACTAAAAGGGGGATGGAAAGATAACTAGACGAAACTAAACAAAAGAAAACTATACTACTTACGGTTGCCTCCCGAAAAGTGCTTGTTTAGAATCATTAGTTTGACCGTAGTTACCTTGTAGCTTACAAGAGAATTGGGTCTTGGTAAGTGATTTCCCTGACCAATCTGACTACGACGCCCTTGATATGTGTGGTTTTTATAGTGTTTTTCCCTTTGTTTCGAGTCAATTTTATGCCTAGTAGTTGTTAATCTGGCTCGTTTTTGGTTCATTTGATGTTCTTTAGCTAAATTGAAGTGTCTCGCTAAGTTTGGTTGAGTTCCGGTAATTTTAGAGCATTTTAGTTGATTTTCATCATCCACGGTTGTTATGCTCGGTTTTGGTATGTTTTGTAATTTCAGGCACGGAAACCGAGGCTCGGAACGAAGCCGGAAAGCTTAGACAGGATAAGAATGAAGATGCATGGAAATGCGTGCCAAGAAGTATAAAACAAGTCTTAAAGAACTTATGAAGAAATAAGAAGAAAAGAAAGAAAAATAAAGCTTCTGACGTTCTTATGCGGGCGCACAAAAACACCATGCGGGCGCATTTAATGAGAACAACAGCTGAAGAGGGCATTCTGGAGGTCTGATGCGGGCGCATAAACCTCCTATGCGCCCGCATCAGACGGTTTTTCCCGACTTTTTATTTTTCTTTTATTTTCTTCGTANTGGTGATAGGGTACTCTTATTTAATTCCCGTCTCAGATTGTTTCCTGGAAAACTGAAGTCCAGGTGGAGCGGTCCCTTTTCGGTTACTATGGTGAGCAAATTCGGGTTCGTTGAAGTCCAAAATGATAAAGGTGAAAAGTTCAAGGTCAACGGACAACGATTGAAGCTCTATTATGAAGGTGATGCAGTTGGATTAGTAGAAGAGCTGCAATTCTACAATCCCGATCTNCGATTGAAGCTCTATTATGAAGGTGATGCAGTTGGATTAGTAGAAGAGGTGCAATTCTACAATCCCGATTCACACTGACCACTCCGGAGCCACGGTCAAGCTAATGACCCTAAACAAGCGCTTCTCGGGAGGCAACCCGAGCTTTTCTATCCATCCTTAACTCTTTTTATGTGCTTTTAGTGTGTTTTAGCTTATTTTCGTATTTTTTAGTTAGCTGTGTTTTTGTGTTTTTGCGTGCATTTAGGTGTAGTTGAGTAACTAGAGGTTTTCGGTTGCATTCTGTAGCTAAAAATCTAAGTGAAGGTAGAGGTAAGTAACAAAAATGTTTAGAGGAAGGAAATAAGCATGAGTCGAGTAAATCTGGGGCAGATGCGGGCGCATAAGCCTTTTATGCGGGCGCATCTGACCCCCAGAAGGCACCAAAACTCTTGAAAAAGGTAAGATGCGCCCGCATGTGTAATTTATGCGGCCGCATCCTACCCACAGAACCCCACAAAATTTCCTGAGGAAGTGAGATGCGGGCGCATAAGAGTTTTATGCGGGCGCATCTCACCTCCAGAACCCCAGAGAATTTGCTGAAAGAACAACATGCGCCCGCATAAGTACTTTATGCGCCCGCATGTTACCCCCAGTAGCCCCATACTTTTGAAATTCGAAATTGATGCGGGCGCATAATACCCGTATGCGGGCGCATCAAAGCCGAATTTGCAACGGTTTTATTTTTTTATTTTATTTTTTTACTTCCTTTTACCTTTTATTCCCTTTTATCTTCTTTCCCTCACTCCTCACCTCACATCTTCTTCTTCCTCAAACCCTTAACCTCCATTAAAACTCAACTCCTAAAAACTTCTTTCTCTCATATCTCACTCAATACTTCACCATATCAACCCAAATTTTAACACAAGCATCCTCTCACCTCCCTCTACAAAACCCCTCAATCAATTTTCGAAAAAATTTGCAACTCGGGGCTATAAGGGGTGCGCGAATTTCTGCTGTTTGGGGCGTTTTTTGGTTAATTTGGGACTATTTGGGGCGTTCTTTTTACTCTACTTCCAATCAATCTTCATCTATTAAGGTATAAATCCAACTTTAAGCAAGTTTTAACAAGTTTCTTGAATTTTCATGGCGTTCACACTATAGGTTTCGTAGCTATAAGTTTATAATACAATTTTTCTTGAGTTTTATGCTTGTGTGATGTTGATAATTGCTTGTTCAAGTGTTATTAATCTTCAATTTCAAGTTTATGACTTAGAAAAAAATTTATGCCCTATTTTACAATGGTGAACAATGTTTAGATGCTTGAGTTGATCATACTATAGTTTTAACTTGCTAACTTTTAGACTTAATTTGTGTTGACAATGCCATAGAAGTTTGATTATTTTTTTTTCCTTCCCTCTAGTATGATTGTTACTTGATAAATTATAGTGTTTCGAATGAGTAAGTGAGGTTTAAAATGTTGGTAATGTTGCAATTGCGGTTTCATGAGATTTGTGCTCTATTGAACTTATGTTGAAGACTTTGGAAATATGTGGAGATCTTGGTTCTATGTTGAAAAACATTGGTTTGGTGATTGTTGTTGGCCTCACGGCTTTTGGCTATATCGATAAAATAGACGGGTCATGCCGAAATTTTTACTCAAATTTTACCTAATTGGAAGTTATACCATTGCATGAGCATGTTCTGCTATGTGTTTTATCCCGATTTTCCCTATGGTTCTAATGCTTTCATTTTCAATTTTCAGGAACCATGAGCTCTCAAAGAACTTTGAGGAAATCACAGAGGACCGAGTCTTCTACTTCGGCCTCCAGGGGTAAACAACTTGCCGGCTCTAGTTCGGGAGACCCCGCACCACCAAACCGCCGCCAACAACAGGCCCGGTTCGAGAGATTGCAAAAGCGGCCCATCCGCTCTACCAGGTTCTTTGACCGCAGTACATGCGATGAAATGGGGATCACTGACCAAGTGGTCCAGATGGCGGACAACATCGGCTGGGGTGCATGGCTCGGAGTCACAATGCCAGGACCTGATGGCGAACCAATGGCCCCACCCACATACCGGGAACTTACTCTGGAGTTCCTCTCCACCTTCCACTTCAGGTTTATTGTG
>PYUH01000185.1:556300-598416 GCA_016808085.1 Suaeda aralocaspica
TATGCGTATACCCCGCATTTTCAGCCACATTATCCCAAATTTATCCTACCCTTCACCCTAGCCTTACATTACAAGCTTATAAAGTCCTCTTTGATCTTCATGTGCATACTTTGGTTGATTGTGGAAGAGTCTTTCGACAAGGTCGCAGAGTATTAATTGCATTTCGAGTCGACTTTAGGATTGAGTGTATACCCTTTAAACACTTGCATGAGGTGTGAGATGTGGATTGGGTTCCTCAAAACTTGCATTTAAACACTTTACTGCATTTGCATTCCATTTTCTTATGGTTGGGTGGTGAGGGTGAGCTACATTATTAGATGCTCAATTGTGTGGAGTGACAACCCGTGAGCTATTCTAGTCATCGATTCATTAAACTTGCTTGGTTGGCTTTGTTTGACTTTTGCTTAGGAATGTGTAGCATTTGACTTGCTTTGATCTTAGTAAACTCGGAAGGATCCTTGAGTTGTGATGCATATGTTTTCATGGGGTGAAAGTCACTTCTTTATCTTTGCTCGGGACGAGCAAAGGCTTGGCTTGGGGGAATTTGATATGTGTGGTTTTTATAGTGTTTTTCCCCTTGTTTCGAGTCAATTTTATGCCTAGTAGTTGTTAATCTGGCTCGTTTTTGGTTCATTTGATGTTCTTTAGCTAAATTGAAGTGTCTCGCTAAGTTTGGTTGATTTCCGGCAATTTTAGAGCATTTTAGTTGATTTTTATCATCCACGGTTGTTATGCTCGGTTTTGGTATGTTTTGTAATTTCAGGCACGAAAACCGAGGCTCGGAACGAAGCCGGAAAGCTTAGACGGGATAAGAATGAAGATGCATGGAAATGCGTGCCAAGAAGTATAAAACAAGTCTTAATGAACTTATGAAGAAATAAGAAGAAAATAAAGCAAAATAAACTTCTGAGGTCATTATGCGGGCGCATAAAAATACTATGCGGGCGCATTTAATGAGAACAACAGCTGAAGAGGGCATTCTGGAGGTCTGATGCGGGCGCATAAACCTCCTATGCGCCCGCATCAGACGGTTTTTCCCGACTTTTTATTTTTCTTTTATTTTCTTCGTACTTAGGCTTTGTATGCCCAATTTGGGTACATTAGGCACGACTTTCTAGGCAGAATAACTTATGCTTTTCAGAATTGAGAATTACTCTCTTAGGATATAGAATTAAGCACTTTTCTCTCTAAAAATTTATTTGGGGAGATTAGGGTTTTTGTTCATAACTTTGATTTTCAATTCAATTCAAGTCTTCAATTCGCTCTTCAATTTGGTAATTTTTCTGTTTTGTTCTTTATTTTAGTTTAATTTATGCTTTTTAGTTTCTTTAGTCTAGTTAATTTAGTTATTTGTTTATGTTAATTAGTTTAATTGTCAATTTCGTCATGAATCCAATTAGGAATTTTACAATTGTTCTTGCTTTAATTTTCATAATCATGAGTGAGTAGTCTAATTTCTAGGGTTAGGGAAACCTTGATCAATCAATGGACTAATTAAATTAGGTTGTTTCAATCCCATAATTAGTAGTCAATTTCCTATTATTGGTTTCTTTGTTTACAATTGAATTGTGCGCAGATTTAGTTGTAATTCTGGTAATTGTTGAATTTGATGCCGAGAGGTAAAAATACCACAATAAGACCACTGAATAATAGGCGGAATTAGTCTAGGCATGAGCGAGAGCCGCTAGATGAGTTTCGAGGGAGTCTAAATTCGAGAGAATTAGTGAGCCTTAATTTGACGATAATTGTGAGGTTGAACGATCTTTGCTAGTGAATCCATTAGTTGTTCTTGGTGACCCGATTGACCCTAGGCTTAGTTAATTGGTTTAATTCTTCGTCATTTCCAATAATTAGTTAGTGATTAGTCAATAGTTAGTTAGTTAGTCAGTACTTCTCGACCAAGGCTCTTTATNCTCTTTACACAGTTTAAGCTTTTTAGAACTAATAGAGTTTAACTGCTTCCCTGAGGATTCGATCCTTACTACCCTAGCTACATTAGTTAGTGTCGTTTGGTTTACTTTTGATAGGTGTGCGATAGCCTGTTCAGCCCTCGTAGTAGTGCTTAAGGCGATGGCCGTTGACTTTGAACTTTTCTCCTTTGTCATTTTGAACCTCACAAACCCAAACTTGCTCACCATGGTAAAAATGAATGGTCCACTCCATCTAGACCATATCTTTCCTCGCGATTCTCTTTTCATGCCACCTCTTAGTCTTCTCTTTATAGATCTTGGCACTATCATAGGCTCCTAACCGATACTCGTTGAACTCATTCTAATGAAGTAGCCTCTTCTCACCCGCAAGCTTAGCATCCATATTCAGCTCCTTCACGGTCCAGTAAGCCTTGTACTCTTCCCCATACACCAACCGATATAGAGATGTACATATAGTGTCTTGAATGCTATTCGATACGCCCATAAAGCATCATGAAGCTTGCCACTCCAATCCTTCCTGGTTTTTGCAACTGTTTTCTCTAGGATAGACTTAATTTCTCGATTCGAGACTTCAAATTGACCACTAGTTTGTGGATGCATGATACGCTAACTCAGATCGATGATAGACCTCATACTTTTCAAGTAATTTATGAAGCTGTTTCTAATGAAAATGTGAACCCCCATCACTAATGATATCCCTAGGAACTCAAAATCTCAGATAAATAACTTGCTTAAACAACCTTAAAATAATATTAGAGTTAGCGTTAGGTGTTGCAATGGCTTCTATCCACTTCGAGACATAATCAATAGCCACCAATATGAACCTGTTTCTATTGGAAGAAGGGAATAGTATATGTAGTCAATATCCCATACATCAAAAATTTCCACTTCTAATATCCCATTTTGCCCATCTCTTGACGTTTCGAAATGTTTCCATTCCTTTGGCACGCATCACAAGACAACACAAAATCTCGAGCATCTTTAGAGAGGGTAGGCCAATATAATTCCGATTGTAGTACCTTGAACATGGTCTTTGATGGCCCAGCATGACCTCCATACGGTGATGAATGGCAATGGCTCAAAACACCCATAAAACTCCCAAGCAGGAACACACCTTCGATATAGACCATCAACACATTCTCGATCAAATTTTGGCATCCAAAAAATATCTATGAACATCATGTAAAAACCTCTTCTTTTGCTGTGATGAAAGTGTAGGAGGTAAGACACCTCCTACAATATAGTTGGCAAAATCGGCGAACCATGGTGAGTTGACGATAATAGAGAGCAAGTGATCATCCGCAAATGAGTCATCAATGGGCGTAATTCCTCTATCATCAAAAGGAATTCTTGATAAGTGATCTGCTACCACATTATCCACTCCCTTCTTATCACGAATCTTGAGGTCGAATTCTTACAACAAAAAAAATCCATCTGTTCAACCATGGTTTTACTTCCTTCTTTCCTAGGAGATACTTCAAAGCAGCATGATTAGTGTGTACGATAACTTTCGAGCCCAAAGGGTAGGATCGGAACTTATTAAGTACATAAACAACTGTAAGTAACTCCTTTTCAGTGGTGGCATAATTCACTTGAGCTGGATTGAGGGTCTTGCTGGCATAGTAAATGGCATGCAGAACTCTATCCTTCCTTTGACCCATAATGGCTCCAACTGCATAATCACTGGCATCGCACATTATTTCGAATGGGAGGTCCTAGTCAGGAGATTAAATGATGGGCGCAGATATCAGTGCCTGTTTTATCTTGTTAAAAGAATTAAGACATCCGTCAATAAAATCAAAATCGGCATCCTTTAAAAGCAATTTGGTTAGTGGTTTCGCAATATTTGATAAATCCTTGACAAACCTACGATAGAAACCTGCATGACCCAGAAAGCTTCTTACCCCCTTGACATTCACAGAAGAGGGAAGTTGCTCGATTACCTGTATCTTCTCCTTATTTACCTCAATACAACGTTTAGAGATCAAATGCCCAAGCACCACATCTTCAGTGACCATAAAGTGACACTTCTCCCAATTAAGCACAAGATTCACTTCTTCACATCTCACAAGCACTTTGGTTAGATTGTCTAAACATGCATCCAAAGAAGTTCTATAGACACTGAAATTATGTTGAAAATTAGTAGGGGCATTACATAAACCAAAAGGCATACTATGATATGCAAAAGTACCGTAAGGACATGTAAATGTGGTTTTCTCCCTATCTTTCAGGTGAATGGGGATTTGGGAAAATCCTAAATATCCATCTAAACAATAGAAATATTTATGCCTAGCTAACCTTTCAAGCATTTGATCAATGAAGGAGAGGGGGGAATAGTCTTTCTTAGTGGCAATGTTCATTTTTGATAATCAATGCACATAGGCCAACCTGTGACAAATCTAGTGGGAATTAGTTCATTTTTATCATTACGCGCAACAGTGGTCCCGCCTTTCTTAGGCACTGCTTGAACTGGACTAACCCATTTAGAATCGGGAACAGAGTAAATAATGCTAACATCAAGCAGTTTAATGACCTCTTTCTTGACTACCTCCTGCATGTTAGGATTCAAACGACGCTGACCTTATATGCCGCATGGTTTATGACCTTCCTCTAACAGAATATGATGCATACAAAAATCAGGACTAATGCATGTGAAATCATCAATAGTGTAACCAATAGCCTTTTTATGACATTTACGCACGGCTAAAAGTTTTCCAAGTTGACTATCAATAAGAGAAGCAACTAACAATGACTAGATATAGTTATTTCTTATCAAAGAATGCATATTTTAAATTAGAGGGGAGGGTTTCATCTCGAGCTGTGTTACCTCCTTTATAGAGAAAACCTTCTCTTACAACTCTAAAAAATTTCGGCTCACTTTTGAACTCAATTCCACTCCAGAGAGGTCTTGGACGATCAACTTGTCCGTCTCAACGTCGCCTTCACCTAAACAACATTTAAACACAATACGACCTCCAGGAGGTCCTTCTTATGGGATCGAGGCAAGTCATTACATACAATCTCATTAATAACATCAATTCTATAGCAAGACTGTTCTAACATGGGACTCTTTAAAGCACTATCAAGGTTAAAAGTAACCTTGTCATCACCTACAATGAAAGTTCGACTACCGTTTTTCACATCAATAAAGGCACCTGCAGTATTAAAAAGCGGTCTACCTAATATAATGGGGATGTGAGCATCTTCACCCATATCTAGCACTACAAAATCTACGGGGGTGAAAAATTTCCTTACTCTCACCGAGACATCCTCCAATATACCTTTTTGGGTATTTTACAGTTCTATCATCCCTCTGCAAAGTAATGTTAGTAAACTTTGAGGAACCCATATCTAACTTCCTACAAATAGACAATGGTATTACACTAACACTAGCCCCTAAATCACATAATGTGGGCCGATGTTACAAGGAATAGAAAAACTTTCTAGATCCTTGAGCTTTGGTGAGGACTTATAAATTGCACTACATTCTTCAGTTAAAGCTACAGTATTTACCGAACTTAATTGACATTTCCTACTTAATATGTCTTTCAAAAACTTAGAATATGTGGGTACCTGTGTAATTAGATCAGTGAAAGGCACAATAACCTATAAATTTTTGACAGTATCAAGAAACTTACGGTAATGGTTGTCATTCTTACTCCTATCTACCCTATGAGGAAAGGGTAGTGGCACCTTGGGGTTGTCAAAGTATTAGTGGCCATGTCGGCTACGGAAGCTCTCTTCTCCATGACTTCATTCTCCTTGGGTGGTGTCAGCTCTGCAATCTCCTCAATCACCACATTGCTAGTCTTTTTATTCTGCGCTACCGGCTCGAAATCAACATCATCATTTAGCATCTTTGGACCCTCATAGTGAGTCCCTCTTCTGGTGGTAATAAAATTGATATGATCCATTCGTGCTAGCGGATTGAGTTGAGGAGGTAGTTGACCTTGTGGACTAGTCGAGTTGAGCTAGTTGGGTCTCCAATTGCTTGTTGTGAGCTCACGTTGCCTCAATTTTTCTGCATCTGAAGCATCATGTTCTTCAAATTTGAAATCTCTTGTTTGAGGTGGTGGTGGTCTGGTAAACCCAGGTGGCTGTGGTGGTGCAAACCGCTACATCTGCTGATGCGGGTATTGTGGCATAAATGGCTTTGGGTTTTGCACATTGTTGCTCTTGTTGGAAAAGTATGGATGACTCTTCCAACCTGGATTGTAAGTGTTAGAGAATGGATTGTTCTTGTAGGCTTGAAAAACACACACTTGTTCTATGGAACTATGACATGACTAGGCATTATGACCAATTAAACCACATGAATCACAGAAGAGCTCGGCACATACCGAAAGTGCAGCCGTTGCAGCTACAGACATTGGTGGAGAAGGTGTAGTACTAATCTTGTTGAGCTTTTGGCTTATTGCATTGATTTATGAAGCTAAACTCTCATACTTGTCATCTACTACATGTTTTCCACCTCTCTTCAAATGCCCTCTAAAATTGCGAGTTGTGAATGACAATCTCTTTAATTAAATCATAGGCAGCATTGACTTCTTGGTTCATGAATCAAGCACTAGCAGCGGAATCAAGTAAATTACACCTCTCATTCCCTAACCTATTGTAGAATGATTGCACTAGGAACCACTTTTCAAGACCATGATGTGGGCATAACCTCAACAAATCCTTGAATGTTTGCCATGCTTCATATAGTATTTCTTTGGTTTCTTGGTTGAAATTCATGATTTTGCTCCGTAGGGTTGCAGTTTGCTCTGGAGGGTACTTCCTCTGAAATGCAAGAGCAAACTCATCCCAAGTGTTGATGTTGTCCATGTTGAGACTAATCAACCAAGTACGAGCTTTATCCTTCAATGAAAATGAATGTAGTCTTGAGTAACCCCATGCTGCTTGATTGTGTTGCAATATTGAAGGAAATTGTTCAAGTGTAAATTCGGATCCTCCATAAATGTACCTGCAAATTGATTCCTCTCACTAGTGGAAAAAATGGATTTTGCTGCGGTTTTTTGATAACCGCAGCAAATAGTTCCCTTTTATTTTTTTTATAAGCATTGAAACTATTTGCTGCGGTTCAACCGCAGCAAATAACCCAACTAAAAAACCCGGATAAAAAAGCCCAAACCCAAGCCCATATTAAAACCAACATATATATAAACCCACCCCCTTATTTTCCCTCTCACTTTCGTCTGATCTCCCTTTCAACCCTAATTTCCTCTCTCCCTCTCTAACCCTAATTTACTCTCTCATTCTCGCCTCTTTCAATTCCATCTCGCTTCTTCCTCACTCGACCTTTCTCTTTCTCGTTCTCATGTGAGAGGTAAAAATCTCTATTTTGAGTGAATTTTTTCTGGTATTAAATTAGTTTTTTTTATGATTAAATTACTTATATATCTTCTTATTTCTTTGAAGATCGAAGATCGAATGTCAAAGGGAAGATCATATGTCAAAGGTCAAGTGATTTCGCGATGACGGTTGATTTCGCGAGGATATGCGGTCGCGTAGTTGGTTGTTTCAGAATTTCAGAGAGGTTGAATTTCTTAATTTTGATTGTTTTAATTTAATTTGGCTGAAATGTTGAGTTTTTTTTGTTGAATTTTGCTATTGTATTGAATTTGTAGGTGTCGCAATTGTTTGGTTTTGAAGAGGTTGATTTTCCTGTGCTCGAATCCGAGGGATTGTTTATTCGAAAAGCAGGAGAAGAAATCAAGGATCAGGTTATTCATCTTGTTAAAATTTCTGTGCTTTAGTTTCTAAAGTGATTGATAGTTGTTTACTTGATTGATTGTTTGTGGTTTGATATTAATGTGAGGAAGGTAATGTAAATTGTGAGTTGCCAATAGGATATTACACTAGTGAGGAAGAGAGTGATATTGTGTCGTTTCGTCGGAAATGTAAATCATGTGTATATCCCAAGCAAGGTGTTATTATGTTAATCAAATATGGAATTTGATTTTTTTTCGTGATTAATTATTGTTTATTGTTCTTCAACTGTTATTGTTTTTTTTCGTTTTGATTGTTGTGGTTTTCGTTTTAATTTAGGGTTGATCTGTGTTGGGGGTTTTAGGGGTGGTTTTGTGTTAGATGTTTTATGTTGGGGCTTTTGGTTGTTGTGACTGTTGTTGGCTTAATTGTGAGTGTAAGTGTGTAAGTGTGAGAGACTCTGAGTGTGTAAGTGTATGAGTGAGTGTGAGTGTGTGATTGAAAGAGTGAGTGTGTGAAACTGTGAGTGTGTGACTGAGAGAGTGAGTGTGTGAGTGTGAGAGACTGATTGAGTTAGTTAGTGACTTTGTGAGTGACTATGTGACTGTGATAGTGAGTGTAAGTGAGTGAGTGAGTGTGTCAGTGATTCATTGACTGAGTGTGTGAGTGATTCAGTGACTGAGTGTGTGAGTGTAAGTACTTACACTCACACAATCGATTTAGCTCATGTAGATCGAGGTAATTTCTCTTATTTTCTTCCTTATTTTCGATTTTTTTTTTCATTCTTGTAATTGCATTATCGATTTTTTTCCATTCTTGTTATTTCTCTTATTTTCTTCGTTATTTTTGATTTTTGACACGAGTTCCATGTAGATCGAGGTAATTTCTCTAATTTTCTTCGTTATTTTCAATTTTTTACACGAGTTCCATGTAGATAGATTTTTTTGGGTTTCAAGGCTTCGAATTTGAGGGCTTGGATTTTTTTTCAAGTTAGTTTTTTTGTTTAATTTATCCTTTGATTCTAATTTTTGTTTTTGTTGTTTTTATTTGATTCTATTATGTTTTTGTTGTTTCGATTTGATTGTGGAATGTGGTTTGGATTTGGTTTTAACTCTATTTCGATTTGATTGTGATTGTGGTTTTAAATCTGGTGTTTAGTTGTCTGCTGTTGGTGTTTGTGCTTTGCTTCCGTGTTTCTGGTTTGATTCTTAGGTGGAGCATGGTTTGTGTTTGTTTCTGTGTTTGGTGTATTGAATCAGCATATATTACTTTGCTTAATTTGACCTACATAAGTAAGTAATGAAAGATATCTAGCATTGTACAAATAACAAATAAAACAATCGATTTACTGTGAAGATGAATAATTTACTATTGAATTGACTAACAATGCTTTTGATGTTGCTTCTTCTATTCCTTCTCAAAACAACAAGATGAAGATGGATAATAGTAGTAGTAACAATATTAATAATCCTGATTTATGATGAATATATTAACAATGCTGTTAAGAACTATTGATTAACAATGCTTTCGATGTATGCAATGTTGTTTACTAAGATTCTTTGCATATTCAAAGTGATGCTGTAATTTGGTACTTTGTATTGTTTAGTAGAGAATTATATGTTGTTAAAATAATAGTTTTGTACTTTGGATTAGAAAGAAAGTTAGAGTTATTTAGTACAACTTTGTTAAGAACTCATGATACTATGTAAACTATTAATCTATTATAGTATACAGTAGTAAAGAGCTTTAGTTAATATTTAGTCAAAGTACATCCTTTTACAAGTTGAGATAGAGCTTATGATTGATGTTTATTGATTTGCATAAGTAGTAAAGGTTTAAAGAGGTGAATTTACGCGTGAGGGCAAATATCAAACACGTTCTGTCTGAAGATGATTTCTTTACTATAGAATGCAGGTTGAGGTTAGTAAATTCACTGAAGGAGTCAATGACAAGGCAATGCGTCCTAATGGCTTGCCTGAATGCTTGATATGATACGATATGATTTTTAGTATACTCTTGTTTCTCTTGGTTGTCTCTGATGTTGTGTATGCCTTATTTTATTCAACAATGTTTTGCTTTGAAATTTGTTATCCCAGCTTGTCAGAAGGAAGCAGCTTTGGGTTCCATAATAGAGGTTGTTCAGACTGTGAAGCAGCCACGATCTCTCAGTCAATCTGTGTCAGTGAGAGAGTGACTGAGTGAGTTGAGTAAGCGTGAGAGAGTGAGTGACAGAGAATAATAGTCTCTGTGAGACAGAGAGAGAGAGAACAATTGCATCTCTTATGGTGATGCAATTGTTGAATGATGATCGAGTCCCTTATAGTCCGACAATTGCTTGATAGAAAATGAGTCCTTTTTCATAAGACACTAATTATTTCCAAATGATGAAGGGAATCAAGTGATGACCATGGTCAACATCATTGAGGTTTGAGTTGCTCCAGGCTTAAAAACCTGTTGAAGTAGCCTAACTCGAATGGTGGGTGATCGTAACCACTTCCCTGATGGAGATTTTGTCAGCAAAACATAAATATATATAGTCTATTGCTGTGTTGTTGTGGCTGCGGTTGTGTTCTTGTGGCTATTGCTGTGATGTTGGTTGAATGATGAATATATGAATGCTTGTGAATGAATTTTGCTTGTTTATGTATGAGTTATGAATGAGAACACTATATAAAATAAATGATTGAATGAGACTACTATATAAATAAATGATTGAACAAAAGAATGGTTGAATGAGTAATGGATGCTGGAATGAGATATTTAGATGAGATTGAGCTTATGATTGATTTTATGAATGAATGAATGGGTTTATTTATGAATGTTAATGCTTGAATGAATGAATAAGAATAGGAATGGTTGAATGAATGTATAGATATGGTTGAATAGAAGTGTATTTTTTTGTGATAGAAGTGTAATTCAATTGAAAATAATTGATTCTATGTATGTATAACATTTCAGCTTCTAATTTTGCTTTAAAATGCAAAAAAAAAAAAAAAAAATTATTTTTTTGGGTGCTTATTTGCTGCGGTTATTCACAAAACCGCAGCAAATAAGTGTTTTTTTTGGTGGGAAACTGCACTATTTGCTGCGGTTTTACAAAGAACCGCAGCAAATAATCCTGTTTCCCTCCAGTTTCTGGTGTGTTATTTGCTGCGGTTACCTGAATAACCGCAGCAAATAACCCAATTTTTTGCTGCGGTTAAACCGCAGCAAATAAAATTTCATCATTTGCTGCTGCTATAAGTGCTGCGGTTCAAAACCGCAGCAAATACCCGGGAAAAAACCGCAGCAAAATGCATTTTTTGTACTAGTGTCTCCACCATATTCACCAAAGATGGCTTCAATTCAAAGTTAAAAGCTTCTGTATCAGGAACCCGATAACCATCTCCACGGTTGCCAAACATGGCTAAGAATAATCGTTAATGATCGCGTTGGTGGTGGTGGTGGCGGCAGCAGCGATAGATTGTTTTCATTATTTTAAGAACCCGACTTCTCTCCTTCGTCAGTAATATACAATTCAGACAAAATTCGTGACAGATTGATTAAGGTCGGTTTAGAAAGAAAGGTCCTCCTTAATCCCCACCTCCTTCTGCAATTGTACTTATGATGAGATCTTTTCGGCCAAGTCAGGATCAATCCAAATCGGCATGCAAATCGAAACCCTGCACAAGCATCGAAACTACAGACAATCGTAAGTAACTGTCTCAAAGAATGGTTAGTTCTTTGAGACAAAAAAAGTAACAAAAATAAACGAAATAACCCGATTAGCAGAAAATAAACAATTGCTTCTCCGGCAACGGCAACAAAATTCGACAAGGCTAGTCGCGTACCTATAAAAAAATAAACCTACAACTCCAATTAATGCAGCTAGGGAAGGAAGAGCGAATCCACAAGGAAGCAACGAATTTCTAATAATTCTAAAAGCTATTCTATTGTAAAGGGTCTTTGAGATTGAAATTAACGAAGACACTAAGAGACACTAAAACAAGAACTAAACACGAAAATATGTAAAATTAGTTAAACCTAGGACATCAGTTCACCATAAACCAATAATGAATTGATCAACAATCGATTAACAAATAAATGATGTTCTGAATTAAGGCACACTAATTCTCTCGAATCTCGACTCCTTCAAAATTCCTCTAATGGCTCCGCTCACTTAGACTCGTTTTCCCTATTATCCCTGTCATCTAATTGTGGTAATCTTACCTCTCGGCATCAATTTTGACAACTATTAGACTAACAATCAAAGTTGGTCAGTATTCGATTGCAAGCATTATAAGTCGATAATAGGAATTCAGAAACGACATAAATTACATCAATCAATTAAATTGGGATGACTCATGGATCCCCTAGCCCTAGAAACCAATCATTCACTCATATTAAAATTCATAATGATCAAATTAATATTATAAATTAAATCTAAAAACATAATCAAATTGATTAAACTAATAAACATTAATTCTAGGGCATAAGAATTAAAACCTAGATCTAGAAATTAATGTTGAGAAAATAACTAAAACATGAATTAAAACTAATAACAATAAAGAGAATTGAAAGAAAACCTGAAATTATATTGATTGAATGAATGAATGAATGAACAAAAGTTGAGGGTATTCTTGAGAGTAAAACCTAAGAGTTATTCATAATAATTTTCTGTACAAAAACTCCCCATCACATAAAAAACGAAGGCTATATGTATGAATCCTAAATTCTCCGGAAAAAAGTTGAAAAAAAGCCAAAAATTGTAGATCGCCCGATGATACCGGGCGAGCTGCTTCCTTATCGGGCAGTTTTCTCGAACCCATCGGGCGGACTGCTGGAGTCTTTCCTTCACTTCTAACTTCAACTCCCGCTCTTAGGACTCCATAAAGCATATTTGGGCCTTCCAAAAGTCATCTAAGCATCTTCAAACAAGCCCAATCTTCCTTAACTCCTACTAACTCGCCAAGTGTCTAAAATATCACGAAAAACGATACGATCATACTGATTCCTGCAAACATAACAAAGCAATGCACAAAACACTAAAAGCAACCAAAATTAGTAGAATAAGCCCAAAAGAGCTTCGTTAGAGACGAAATCAACATGAAACGGGGGCAAAAATCAAACATAAAACACACTTATCAGAGATGATATGAATAATGTCGATGAATGATACTAAATGCATAGTTATTTGGAGAAAAGAATAATAAAAATGAAAAAGTGACACAAATGTGTTAAATGTTGACTGTCCTATAATGGAGTTTGATGAGGCTATCGCATACCTATCAAAAATAAACCAAACAACTCTAACTAATGTAGCTAGGGAAGTAGGGATCGAATCTTCAGGGAAGCAATTGAACTCTATTAGTTCTAAAAAGCTTAAACTGTGAAAAGGGCCTTGGTTGAGAATTATCGATTAATTAATTGACTACTAATTAACTACTAAATAACTACGGAAAATGACGGTGATTAAAACTAATATTTAAGGTCTAGGGTTATTCGGGTCACCAAAAACAACTAATGGATTCACCAACAAAGAACGTTCAATCTCACAATTATGTCAAATTAGGGCTCACTAATTCTCTCGAACTTAGACTCCCTCAAAACTCATCTAGCGGCTCTCGCTCATGCCTAGACTAATTCCGCCTATTATTCAGTGGTCTTATTGTGGTATTTTTACCTCTTGGCATCAAATTCAACAATTACCAAAATTACAACTAAATCTGCGCACAATTCAATTGTAAACAAGCAAGCCAATAATAGGAATTTGACTACTAATTGTGAAATTGAAACAATCTAAGTTAATTAGTCCATTAATTATTCAAGGTTTCCCTAAACCCTAGAAAACTAACTACTCACTCATGATCTTAAAAAACTAAAACAATTGTGGAAAACAAAACTAAAGACATGATCATAATTAAAGAAATAATCAACAATTATGAAACTAGAAATAAAACAATAACTAGGGCATAAGGGATTAAAGAAAATAAAACTAAAAACATAAACTAAAATTAAACATGAATTAAAGAGAATAGAATTAAGATTGAATTAAAACCTGAATTTTTATTGAATTGAATGATTGAAAAGATCTACAATAATCACCTCTTTTGAGAGAAAACTAAACTACAACTAGGGTTCTTGAATAATAGAGTGCGTAAATGAAAACCTAAGAACAATTTCATTAAGTACTAAGTCGAAACAAAGGAGGAAAATTCGAAAAACGAGCTCTGAGCAGTATCCCCCGGTCTGCTCGGGCACAATGCACTCGACCCGGGCATACTGCACTTTGCCCGGGCACACTGCTAAATGCCCCCGGAGCTTCCGACTTTGCTCGTTTACTTCGTAACTTGACTTCTATGCCTCCCAAAGGCTTCTAAATCACGTCCTAGCTTCCTTTTAGCTTCTCAAAATGGTCAAGACTCTCACTAACTTGCCAAGTGCTCGGGATAAAGCGGAAACTGACATAAAAGTATCAATTTCTGCAATAAATGTTAAAGCAAAGCAACCAACACTAAAAGAAACCAAAGTAGAACGGGCTCAAAAGAGCCGTGTTAGAGCCAAAAACCAATATAAAATGGGGGTAAATAATGAATATAAAATGAACTTATCAGAGTATAGTAAAAAAAGCAATCAATAATGTTAAAAGAGTTGATGGTGTTAATTCTTAGCATTAAATAAAGGTTTAACTTAGCAATTCATAGATAAATCAAACAAATGGATTTATGGCAGTATGTCTACTCTTAACTTTACAAAGTTTTATGGGTTCAATCCATGCTTCAAACATTTTGGCTAAAATAAGCTGTTTGAAACTATGACCTTTGAGATAAAATATAAGTTTTACGAAGGATATTACTAAAAATATTTGCACAACATGTGCATCTTTAAAAGTTAATAATTATTAATAAGAAAATTAGGTTAACATATTCTCTTATCCCAATTTCTTAAAGTAGTTATTTTAGTTTCATCCCTAAATCTTTAAGCAATTTTTATTACTACCTCCGTATCATATTACCAAGTACTCCAAAGTAACGGAACTTGGGATCTTGTTCCTCCCTCACCTTCACAAAATATTGTTGGATGCATCGTCACTCAAGTAATACGATACGGAGGTAGTACTATGAAATATTGTAAATAATATCGTATTTGTTGATTGTAATAGATCGAAACATTGCTTGGCCAAAAATTATAGTTAATAACTGTAAAGTGGTGACACGTGGCACATTGCAATTTTCCCTTACCGTCTTAATAGACGGTATAGATTTCTACACAATTTAAAATATATGATGCTTCTGCGAATATGGCGATCAAAGAATATTTGTCCAATTTTATGTGCATTTAGAAAAATTATGTTAATAATACTCAATAGATAATGAAACTAAGATTTGTACTTATATGGATCTGAAGAATAAGAAGTTAAGGTTGTTGCTGTAAAAATATGGAAACTAATGATATTTCTCTTATATAGGGACTCTTTTGACATCATTTTCTTACCTTAATAGCGGAAGTCCGTCACATATATCAGTTTACTATTTTTATGAATGTTCATGATCATTTTGATCTAGCTTTAATTACTTTTACAACTTCAAAGAGTATGCTTATATATTTGATGCTAAGAAGATATAGGGTAATGCAGGTTGTGTAAAAAAAGTTCTACAAGTCGTAAGTTGTTTCCACAAAATGAAAGAGATTATAGTAGTGGAAAACAAATTTTATTTAATTAAGCATAAAAGAAGGATGTTATTTGTTTTAGTACTCCATAAAAAACATGAAATTAAACAAATGTGTACATATGAAGTTTTATTTCCAATCATCGATCGAGAGAATGGTAACTAATTTTGTTAAACATAAACGCAGATCTTTTCTTTACTGCATATAAAAAGTTCACAACAATCGGCATGAGTAGAACAAGGAGATCTGTATCCCTTGCAACGTTTGTCAAAATTACTGTTTTCGAAGATGATATTGTTACTAGCATCAGCGTTAACCAAATTTGGAGTGTCACGCATACAAGTGATGGATTGTGGTATCATGCTACTGATAACATTCATTAGGACAAACATGAGCATCATCTTGTTACTAATCTTCATTTTCTTTTTATTTTTCTTTTTTTTTGGGTTTTTTTTGTTTTGTTTTTTTGCTTTGTTTTTTGTTTTGAGTGTATAGTGTTTTCCTGTGTTAAGAATAATGATCGAGATGACAAGCTACATTGTATATGCTAGACTTATATAGTGATCGGTATAGTATTGTGCAATGATTATTATTAACATATATATCAGTTTAGATTAGTTTTATTTGAATATACATGTAAATCATCACACAAGATACTGATTTTATGATTTCATTTACGTTGGGGATTCAAATTATTTACTTAGTAGGAAATTATTCTTGCTAAAGTTATAATGTATTTATGGAAAGCAAATTTGTTATACTAGCATATGAATGTATTCTTTATAAACCAAACCAAATGCGATGAACATGGTGAAATGAGTAATTGGGTAGTAGCTCAGTCCCAATGAATAAATAAAACACTATATTAAATATCTTACAACAAAAAGAAATTATGAAATACGTATAACAATATAATATATCTCTATATGTTTTTATAGTTATTGTGTAAACTCATCAGACTTACTCAACAAAATATTAAATCTTGAAAATGAAACTAGCAGAAAAACATTAAAAAAAACAAAGAAATTTTTTACTAAATTAAAATACACAACAAAAAAGGTGTGAAAAATGTATCAAGGATAATACTCATTCAGGAGTGAATCATCAGTTTCTACTCTAATATTAGTAACTATAAATTATTATTATAATACTATAATTGTATTATTATTATGATTGTTATTGTTATTATGATTAGATTATTACTATCATAGGATATTAAAAATATGTGCATGCCATAATTGTTACTCCCTCCATTACTAAATGTTTGATACGTTTGGAATGTTAACACTATTGATAAATTGAGAGAATTTTTTAAATTACTTTCAAAATATAAAACACAATATGGTCATATGTGGTTTTGTTTGATTCGACTCAATGAGTACGTTATTTATATCCAATTATTATGACTTTTTCATATACATAACAAAAGAAATTTAAGGTTAAATGAATGCATTGTCATATGTACAAGTTAAAACATATCAAACAAATAGTAACAGTGGGAGTAAATATTAATTAAAAATTTAAAATATTTTCATCTACACTATTGATTTAAAAACATAAAACACCGTAGGATAAGTTAGAATATATTGATATAGTAAACTCTCTAGTGGCAAGGGTTATATTGATAGTGTAGAATCATGATTCTGATATAGCGGAGTATGAGCGCCTTTTCTATGCACCATGCCACACAGAAACCAAAGAATGTGGCACAAACTGACATTCAATATCTGACGGCGTCAGAAAACAAAAAAAAAACAAAAAAGAAAAGAAAAAACCCGCACATAAAGTGCGTGAAAAACAAAACACGTAAACAAAAAGAGGAGAAACCCTAATATTTTCTCTTTCCTCAGTAAATACGCTGTTTTTCATTTCTCTCTCTCCCTCCTTTCTTCTTCTTTCTTCAACATTCATTGAATTCTGGAATTTTTCATAAAATCCTGCATGCGTTTCAATAAATATTCTACACAATTAATTCAGAAAAATAATTAATTTTCACGTTCAACATCAGTATTCAATAAACAATGTCTTATACATTAGAAAATTTCCCAAATTGTAAACAAACAATAAAAGTTGCATCTACAATCAATTATGAAGTTTTACATCTGTCTCAAGAATCTCTAAATGAAATTGAAGAAGACAAAGTTTTATATACACTCGGTGTACAATAATTATTGTACTACGGGTTTTAAGTTACACTTTTTTGCGCTCTAGTTACTATGACATCAACTTAAGTTATACTTTATTGAGTTCGAGTTATACTTTCTTGAGTTCCAGTTACCTTAAAATCAGCTCAAGTTATCATGCACCTACTTACTTACTAATGCTAAAGAACACAATTTTAATGAATTAATATACCTTATTATTTCATATATAACATTTTTTTTTTCAAAATATTCAATAAAATTTCAATGATTTTGAAGTTATTAAAAATTTGAATTTAGTTACCAAAAAATTGCTTTAAGTTGGTCGTTGTCACAATAACTTTATTGTACATCGGGTGTATGCAATATTCATTAATTGAAGAATCCATGATGCAACTAGATTTGACTCCTCCAGAAAACTGTGACATTCAAGAAATTTATCAGAACATTAAAACACAAGGTGTGAAGTACTGTAACGTATCACATACTTTTTATTTTGGATTTTTAGGTATGAATTTAAGAATAATTTAGTAACCCCCATAGGAAACTTTACAGTAACCCACAAGGAAAAAAGCATTCATTTTTCAAGATACACACAAGGAAAAATTCCACTAATCTTAATAGTTAAACAATTCAGCTACTCAAAAAAAGCATTCAGATGTATTCCAAAATCAAAGAAATCTCCTGTCACTTCAACAATGAAGGCATGTTTGAGGTTGATGAACATGTCATGACTCATAATCATCAATTAACAAGAAAAGTTTGGCAGCATATTTATAGATCAGAGATGAAGACTACAAAAGAGAAGGCTAATGCAATTAACATTATGTTAGAAAGTGGGTTAAGAGCAACTCAAGCTTTTAACCTAATGGCTTATAAATCAGCAGGAATTGAAAATGAAAGAAATAGAAGGAGGAGATGCACAAAATGTAATTGATACCTTGTACCAAAAGCAAGTAGTTGATCCAGAATTCTTTTTCAAATTTAAAATAGGAGGAGAAGATAAAGGAAACAAATTGACAGCAATATTTTGGAGAGACTTAGAGATGATGGAGGATTATTCAATATATAGAGATGTAGTTTTATTTGACGCAACATTCAGAACTAATAAATACAACCATTTTGTACTCCAATTGTTGGAATCGACAATTATTGGTAAAATGTCATGTTTGGATGCGCATTTATTGCTAATGAAACAACTGCAACATTTGAATGGGTTCTAGAGACATTCAAGAAAATAATGGCAGGTGTACAACCAACTTCAATTTTTACAGACCAAGATTTGGAAATGGCTAAAGTAATAGATAAGGTAACTTTATAAACTAAGCAAATAAATCTATTTTTTTAATAATTACAGCTACTTATAAATTACAAAATACTAACTATCAAAGAAATTTATCAGCTATTTCCTAATTCAAGACACATACTTTGTCTTTGGTATTTAATGAAAAATGCAGTAGAGAGATTTGGAGCTTTGAAGAATGATAAAACTTAAGTGTTTGACAGGTTGTGTGTCTAAAGATGAGATTGAAAAGTGCTGGAAAGAAATGATTATCAAATACAATCTTCAAAACAACATATGGTTCAATAGACTCTATGCCAAAGAGAAAGATAGTGTACAACATTAAGCAAGGACTTCTTTTCTGTTGGAATTCTATCTTCACAAAGAAGTGAGAGTACTAACAATGCACTAGGTTTTGGAGCAAATAGTAACACAAGCTTGACAGATTTTCAAGATATTGAAACAAACTTTAGATAGATGGAGAAGAAGTGATTTGATGAAGATTTCAAATGCTCTAACTCAATACTTGATTCTCATCTTCTAATGAAAGGTTTAATAAAGCATGCTTCTGAAGTCTACACTCTAACACTTTTCACAAACTTTGAAACTGAGTTCAAATATGCTATCAATTGTTTAACTATTCTAAAAGATCAAGTTGGTCCTCTTCACATGCATGAGGTGTATCTTGAAGATGATGAAACATCAAACCACTTAGTGAATTTCAACATTTCACATAAAACAATGGAATGCAGTTGCAAAAAATTTGAAGAGGTTGGCTGGTTATGTTACCACTGTTTGAGGATACTAATACAACATTCAATATCAAGGATCCCAGACAGATACATTTGCAAAAGGTGGATAAAGGAAGCAAAGAGTGAACTTTGGAAAAGAAAGGATGAAGAGCAAACTGAAACTGAGAAGCACCAAGAAAAATTCATTCCTTGGCGTGCAGAAATGGCCAGAAAATTATAGAACTTGATACTTAAAAGCCAAGAGTATGTGGAATGCAGAAAGTTGTATGAAGACAAACTACAAAGCATTATACAAGAAATGGATCAACTAATAGCAGACAAGAAGGACAAAGACAAAGAAGCAAAAGAAAAATAAGCACAAGAAGAACATCAAGACTCAAGCTCAACAATTCCAGTGGTTGATGACCCAAATAAGGCAAAAACTAAAGGCAGAAAAAAGAGAATTAAAAGTCAACACGAAAAGCCTAAACAACCAAACATCAAGAAGACAAAATCAATGATAGCAAAAGGTGACACAAGGGAATTTGGAACTGTAACACCAATTCAGAAAGAAAAATTGTTTTGATATGTTTTTTAGTTTTCCTTGAGCATTTTAATAATTTAAATTGAGTTGTTTCCTTATATATGAAATTGTCTTCTTTATATATGATAAACTCAAGTTTATATTTCAATACAATTATTCATATTTTGCTTACTTAAAAAATTTACAAAAACTCTAGTAACCCCATTGAAAAACTTTAGTAACCCCATTATAAAAAGTCTAGTAACCCCTTCAACAACTACAATTATCTGTTGAAAAAACCTACAAACACTTCAGTAACCCTATATAAATATCCCAGTTCCCCTTTAAACTTCAGTAACTCCTTAAAATAACAACAATATATAACAAGAATAAGAAGGGTACCTATGAATAACAAGCTACTTCCCATTTTCATCCTATAAAACAATGTACAAAATCCGTATACGATTCTTGTTGAACTCATCTAGATCTTTTAGCACACTTGGCCTCAAGACATTCAAATCAGCCAAAACTAGAGAAGCACTAATTTTTTCTCGGTAAACACGACGATTCAATGCCTTTAACCAAAAAACAAACAAAAACAAGGAATTAAGATTAAGAAAAAACAAGAAAAACTAATACCCAAGTTCATAATTTAAAACTAAAGTAACCTTTGACAAACCAGCAACTTTAAAGCTTTCTCCTTTACAAATAGCAATGGTATAGTAAAAATATACCACAATCAAGATTAGGTATATTCTTTCCAATCAAACATAATTTGTCTAATTGGAAAATTTTGGACTTCAAGAAATTGTTCAAATTTCTTCATCTTCAAGAAATTAGACATGTATGATCTCTGAAAATTTAAAATTTAAAATAAATGAATAAAAATATACAAGAAAATATAGGCAGAAACACAAAACAACAAATATAAAAAAAACTAACCAAGTAATAGAGAGCTAGTTAGATGTTTGTTGAGTCAACATTAAAACCTTGAACTTTATTGTTGTTCGGGTCTCTATAATAGTACAATTATCAAGATAACCTATTGTAGAATCACAAAAATTGATCACAACACATGTATAATGCTCATTTTGAGAAAAGGAAGAACAAATTGTAACAAAATAATAAAATGTCATAATTAAACAAGTTATAAAACAAGAATCAATGAGGCAAAACCTTTAAAACAATCCAAATAACACCTTTATCAACTCTAATAACTCCTTTAATAGAATCCAGTAACCCCTATAAGAGAACACATTAATCATTTAAAAACTCTAATAACTCCTTTAAAAAATTGCAATAACCCCTTTACAAAAATCCAGTATCCCTTGTAAGAGAACACAGTAACCCCTTAAAAAAATCTAGTAACCCTTTCAAAAGAATCAAGTAACCACTGTAAAAGAACACAGTAACCCCTTTAAAAACCCTAGTAACCCCCTTATAAATCTAGTAACCCTTGTAAAAGAACGCAGTAACCCCTTTAAAAACTCTTGTAACCCCCTTTTAAAAGAATCCAATAACACAAGCATTTCAAACAAAAAAAAAGATGTATAAAAATATATTCTAATAATACCATCATAGCATCTTGAATGGAACAGCTAACAGTTTGACTTTCAACCCAAGTATTCCAAGCGCCATAAACATCAGCTTCACAGCTCGCACCAAGTGAATCATCATACACAATTGGAAAATAACAATGATTGCTAAAAGAAAAAAATAGCATTAATAAAAAAGTTGAACTATGAAATTCAAATATATAAAAGAATAAAAATATGATTAGAACTATAATGTACGATAGCCTAAAAAGAATAATGAGGCAACTCATTATCACCAAGACTATGTTCAAAATGGTTGAGCAAAATCATGAAACAATCAATTACAGGACTTGAAATCATTTCAGAAAGCCTTAGAGTCAACAAATCTGCTCTTGAAAGGCTATAGATGTCACTGAAATAAACAATTTGTTCCCTAAAAATAAAAATAGAATAAAAGAAAATTTAAGCATAAATTCACTAAACAATAAAACAAAACATACGATAGATCAAAGACTTTTTCATCATTTACAAAACAAAAATCTGCCAGCTGATTTCTTAAAGTCTTCATCCCAGACATGATTTTTTTGTTGCTCCTCTTACTGTCTTTGAGACTAAAGGAAGTAAATTACCTCCAGAAACACCAAAATCAGCAATGATTTTCATTACTCAACATTACATTCCCTTCTTGATGATCATAGACTACAGGTTCTTCACTCAATGAAACTTGAGTATTATGATTCTCTTCAGATGAAACCAAATCAAGATAAACATTGCTTTGAGGTCGCACTTCCTTGCCAATGTCAACTTCAATCCCACAGCTGTCGTTGTCTTTCTTATTCACTTCTGCACGAGGTGTAGTTATTGTCAAATGAACATGATCTTCATTAGCTACACAATCCTTTAATTAATTCACTTGACTTTGTAGGGGCCCCAGATTTTAGGGTCCCAAAATTTTTTGTTCACCTTTCCCAAACTGTCCATAGGTCAAGTTAGACCTAAAAAAATGGCTTAAGGAAAGGTGAAATGGACTTTTTTAGAAGTATTTTGCAAAAAAACAGAAGCGCAGGAATTTCAGTCGCACTAGCGTGGTAGCGTGACAAAGTTTGTCACGCTGACTGTGCAGCGCTACAAAGTTTGTCACGCTGCAGGTGTAGCGCGGCAAGCTTTGTGACGCTGCGACGTTAGCGTGACAAAGTCTGTCGCGCTACGCTATTTTGGTGTTTTTTTTTTTGTTTTTTTAATTATCTTTGTTCGAGTGAGATAATAATATACGAATACGGACGATGCTAGTAAGGAGTCGCCAATGAGTTTTAGGAATCAAACTCATAAACCGTGTATTTAGATTGATTACGAATGGGACACGAATACGGGACGATAATCTAAATTGCACGAATAACCCTTTCGATCCCATGGGGATGACTCCAAGTTATGATCTTACGAACCAAAGGTTGGATTCGGGGGTGAAGGTACTAATATGGCGGAGTGCGTCATATTAGCCCGTAGGCGGCCATTACTAGTTTTCTCTCAATTATACACAAATTATATAAAGAACCACAACATAATAATTTACAACCTAACACAAAATTACTATTACTAAGGTGAAATCACATAAAACCTAATAATTTAGTCAAATCGTCATTAAGATTAATTCAAGGTTCCTAGCATGATACAATTTGTCCAAAAATTATCTTAGTTTAATGTGATAAATTAATTCAAATTAAGCCCTTTAACAAAAACAAAATGATAAAAGCGGTAAATGATTCGGAAAACCAACAACAACAAATCCACAAGATTAATTTTTAGGGCTCTCAGGAAACGTACCACTTCCCGTATGAAGATTGGAGTCGTCGAGTGTTAATTTAGGCACAGTCGAATTATTGTTTCAATATTATCAAAATTTGTAGCAACTTTTTAAAAATAAATAGAAAATAAATAATAAATAATTATTATAAAAAATAAGGTTGTTTAAAAGCAATAATCGCGCTGGCCTAGTAGCGCAGGAAACCCTTAATAAATGAAGGAAATGAAGGTTTTTATAACAGCGTGGGAATCCTAATCGCGCTGGGCTGCTAGCGCGGTACGCCGAATCGCGCTGGCCTAGTAGCGCAGGAAACCCTACAACGCTACAAGGGTAGCGCTGCTAACTTAGTCACGCTGAGTTGTCAACGTGACTAAATTAAGCGCGCTACTTTTTTTTTTTTTGAAAGATCTTTTTTTTAATTTAATTTAATTTAATTAATTAATTTATTTAAAATAATAAAAGAGGCATTGGGATAAAAGTTCCGTTAAATAAGAATGGAAATTTTATAATATCCGAGATTTATTTTTATGCCCAAGTATACTCGATTATCCAATCTTCTAGAGAAATGAGTTTTTTAATCATCATAGAGTCCTGCCGAGGCAATCGGTCCAGCTGTCCTACATTACGTTGTCTACAGTTAGCCCCCACTTGTTGAGTCTGAGTAAGACGACATCAAAGTATGCTCGAATGTTTTTTCGAGGCTTTCATATCTAACCCCTGAGCTCCTCCTAACCAATGGGCGTAGCAAAATTTAGAGAGCAAAGGCTCTCGAAACTGAAATCGAAAATAGATTTTAATAAATTCGCTATTTATCAAAACACATCACATAAATTAGTATATTTATTTTGAATAAGTTTTCTTTTGACTGGAAATAAGGTAATAAATTCGCTCATTATTACTATTTTGACTAAATTCGCTTATTTACTGAAATTATTGAAAAAATATAATAAATTCGCTTATTTATTATTATTTGAGTAAATTCGCTTATTACTAACATTATTGAAAACAATGTAATAAATTCGTTTATTTATTACTATTTTGAGTAAATTTGCTTATTTACTGAGATTATTGAAAAAAATGTATAAATTCGCTTATTTATTACTATTTTGAGTGAATTCGCTATTTACTAAATTATTGGAAAAAATGTAATAAATTCGCTTTTTATTATTATTTTGAGATAATTCGCTTATTTACTGAAATTATTGAAAAAATGTAATAATTCACTTTTTATTACTATTTTGAGTAAATTCGCTTATATACTGAATTATGTAATAATTCGCTTATTTATTAATATTAGAAATGAAATAAAAGATAATTGATGAGAAAGTTTAAGTGTAAAGAGAAGAGAAGAGGAGAAAAAAGAGAGAAAGTAGGTTTAGGAGAATAAGAGAATCGGTTTTGGAAGTTGAGAATGGGTAGAAAAAATCAAGAAAGTCAAAGGATCGTTTTAGAGGAGAACAAAAGGGTATTTAATGAAATGTGTACGCGACAGGTTTTGTCACGCTGTCAGGTAGCGTTACAAGTTTAATAACGCTACCAGCCAGCGTGACACAAGTTGTCACGCTGCGCAGCTAGCGATGGTTTACTTTTCACGCTGCTGCGTCAGCGCGACTCAGCGAGTCGCGCTACGCTAAAATCATTTTTTTTAATCAAATATTGAGCTTATATAAAATTAAGTCCCAATAATCTAGAGAAGTGGGTTTTATTGTTCATCATGGAGTCTTACAACGGGACCCAGGGACTAAATAGATGTCTACAGTTAGCCCCCACTTGATTGAGTCTGAGTAAGACAAAATCAAGTATACTCGAATCGCTTTTCGAGACTTCCATATTCGGACCAGGGCTCCTTATTAACTGATGGGTTATCCAAGATTTTAGAAAGCAATGCTTCCAAAAAACATAAAAACCTTTTGTGTTTCGAAAATTGGAATATTTATTTTCTAATTAATTGACTTTCCTACTTTGAAATCGAAATATAGAAAATGAGTTTTAATAAATTCATTTATTTATTAAACATGTAAATTCAATTTTATAAGCAAAATAATATATTAGTCTATTTATTACTAATCTAGTAAATTCGTCTTATTACTAAATATCTGAACACAAAAGGGTAATAAATTCGCTTATTTATTACTATTTTAGTAAATTCGTTTTATTACTAAGAATATTTGAAGAAAAAGTAATAAATTTGCTTATTATTTACTTTTTGTAAATTCACTTATTTACCAAAGAAGTGGTTGAAAAAAAGGTAATAAATTCGCTTATTATTACATTTTAGTAAATTCGCTTATTTACTAAGAGGTGTTTGAAGAAAAGATAATAAATTCGCTTGTTTATTACTATTTTTGTAAATTCGCTTATTTACTAAAAAGTGTTTGAAGAAATGTAATAAATTCGCTTATTTATTACTATTTTTAGTAAATTCAATTATTTACCAGAGTTGTTGCAAAGTGTAATAAATTCGCTCATTATTAGTTTTTTGAGTAAACTCGCTTATTTACCAAATTATTGAAAAATGTAATAAATTCGTTTATTTTTATCTATTTTTAGTAAATTCGCTTATATACTAAGAATATTTGAAGAAAAGGTAATAAATTCGCCCATTTATTACGTTTTGAATAAATTCGCTTATTTACCGAAAAAATGTAATAAATTCGCTCATTTATTACTATTTTGAGTAAATTCGTTTATTTACCGAAATTATTGAAAAAGTGTAATAAATTCGCTCATTATTACTTTTTTGGAGTAAATTCGCTTATTTACTAGAATTGTTAACCAAAGCTAATGACGTTGTCATAAAATGNCGTTGTCATAAAATCACAAACCTTAACTCAATGTATTTTTCCTTTTGAGTATTTTGGATAAAGGAGTGAGAAAAGGGATTAACATCAAAAACAAAGTCAAAGCATTTGAAAATACAACAAAGCACAGTCAAGAGCGCTAGCCTTGTAGCGTCACAAAGCCAACCACACGGAAGCGTCAACGTGACAGTAGAAACAGCGCTAAGACCTTCAGCGCGGTTGCTGCTATCACGCTCCCAAGTGAGCGTTTCTTCATTTGTTGTGTTTGAAAGGTTGCTCAAATTATAAAAGTTGATGTTGAATTGATAATACATGGTAGTGTTGTGTAGGGACATTGGCGTGGTTTCATTGCTAGGCTTGAGTGATGGCGCTGTAGAATTAGTCGCGCTACATGTAGCGTGGTAGAGTTAGTCGCGCTACTGAGGCAGCGTGTTTGGGTTTGTGACGCTGAGGTGTAAGCTTAGCACATTGTCTTGCGCTACTCTGCTTTTTCCTTTAAGTGCTTCTTCTTTTGTAATGTAAGTGCTTCTATCTCAAACATTCTTTAATTAAGATAATTTTGAGAAATATGAGATGAATTTGTGCTTACATGTTGATTTAGAGAATTATTTGTTATAACTTATTTAAATGTAGTCATACAAATGTTCAAGCATATGAAAAAAAAGTTTGTTTTATAACAAGTTATTGAAGAATGCTCCAAGCGTTGTAAGAGTAGTATGCTTTTATTTTATTAATCAAAAGTGCTTTGGCAAATGATTCTCTAAATGATGTTATAGAATGAAGTATAATGCTCCATGAACTATTGAGAAGTGCTCTTGATTAGTTTATTATAAGAGTAATGGGCTCTTAATTAATAATCAAAAAGTGAAAATGCTCTTGATTAATTTATTTTAATTATAAGAGTAATGAGCTCTTAATTTATAACCAAAAATGAAAATGCTCTTAATATTTATGATAACACGCTCCAAGAATAAGAAATCAATTATCCCATCATTTGGTATGATAAAAGTAAAAATGCTCTTAATTTTACCTCAAATAACATAGCGCAAGAAAATTAGTTGCGCTGCTGATGTAGCGTGACAAACTTTGTTGCGCTACGCTATGGAGTGCTGAAAATTTTGTGGCGCTCTTCATTTAACGCTACAAAGTCTGTGATGCTACACCTTTTTAATTTTCTAGCTCTTTTTTTTTTGTATGAAAGCTTTTCAAGTTTAACTTCATTAATTGTTCTTGTATTATTGATTAGACCTTGGGCCTTTTACCTTTGACATATAACTAATGAGCTATATTTTGAGACCGAGGGTCTGAGTAGGGGGGGAGGGGGGGATGGCAATAGTTTGTGGAGGGTTATTCGACATACTCCCAAAAAAAATAATCGCTAAAATGAAGTTTCAAGTGAGACAACTTCCATGTTTTTTTTTCATAAGGGGAAACAAGCAAATGTCATAAGCTTAATGAGATTTTGAAGCAAGTCGCTTCATAACTAATTTTGAAAAGAACGTAGCCCCCAGGGTGTATAAGGTGGTGTAAGTATGGAGACTTGTAGCAACAAGAAAGGTCACAAATATGTATGCAAAGCTAGCTAGAAGAGTATGTACAAGTTAGTTATATGCTCAAATTAGCTACAAATAAGCACGGGGAAAACAACCAAAAAATATGCACAAATGAACACGGAGGTGCCATAGCATGAGTTAGTAGGAAGCAAGGGATGGGGGTGTCTCAACTTTCCCTAAATCGATTTTTTTTTTTTGAAAAAGAACATGATTACTTTTTTGTACGAGGAGAATGAGGAAGAAAGAATAGTAGAAGTTAAGGATCCAAAATTGGTTACAGTTGTTGTATAATATGCTTGACAACGATTATGATTCAAAGGGGATTGATTTTAGCTTGCTCATTTGTTCTTAGATTATGAGCCATCATCTTATACTTTCGTGATTGTCTTGTTTGAGAAGTTTGTTTCAAATTCAACTATTGGCTATTAGTAATGTGAATCTCTTTAGAGAAATAAGAAATCAATATTATAAATGCTTGCTTAAGTTTTGAAGTGTTGAATATGATAATGCTTGAAGTAGACGAGTTGCCAAGTTTATGAAGACCAAAACTAGAAGAGATAGGAAAGATTTTGGTGATGAGAGGATGATATGGAGTCAAAGTGATGCCTCATGCTGCCATGGATAGGCATAAGATAGCTATGAAAATTCATTCTTTAAGAGAAAATGAAGAAGTTGGATGATTTTGCGGAATAAAAAGGAATGAGTAAAGGAAGTATGTGAGTGTTTGAGTTAAAAGATGACACTACAAGAGTTGATGATGATGAGCATGAGAAAGGAAAGAAGCTTGATGAATAAGAGTATGTGTGAAAAAAGGAAAGAAGGATGATATGTGTAGAAGAACATGACTTGCTTTATGTGACATTAAGGCAATTTTCTTTTAAGGACGGTTGTGCGTCCTAAAATAAAACAGTATCCAAGACCTTAGGTGGGTCTTGTGTTCAAAGGACCTTTTTTTTCATGGGCCCTTAAAATTTTACTCATGCTACATGTCCTTAAGATGTAGGACTATTAAGACCGTACCTTATGAAAGGTTGCATACGTATCCAATTCGAGTTGGAATAAGGTCTTACGTAGCTCTTGCTTCTGAGTTATTGATGTGTTAAAGGTAAAGACACAAGTTTTTTGCAATTTTGTTACACCTCAAGGAGGGCTTTTTCAGGGTTGTATCGTGGCTAAGCTTAGGGTGTAAGAAAGAAATGGAAAAGAAGGCTCAAATACCCATAATTAACCCAAACTATGCTACAAACTTGTTCTTAAACTTGAGCAACTCTATTATTTAAAATTTTACTTGTTGACAACTTTTCATGCATTTCCATTTGTTTGAATTGAAAATCAGAGCTGCTTTAACATTATATATTTGCTTTATGGAGTTGCTTTTTAATTTATGTCCTCGTAGCATTCCCATCCCCAGGCTAAGTTTGATGTAGGTTGAAAGAAACAAGCTATGTGTTTAGGCGCAAACGGGCTACCAAGAAAGTGGATCATAATATAGGTTATTCAAGATAAGGGAGACATTTTTAGGGTTTCAAAGGTGCCTCTTATGTTGGTGTATTGCATCTTTAAATAAACACTAAGTGGACTTGGAGTGAGCCCCCAATTTTTGAGACTTAAATTGAGCCTCAATTAAACTTTTAGGCTCGTGACGACTGAGTCTATGGTTAATAAAGTAAAGTTTGTTTCCCAAAAGAGAACTTATTTGAACCACTTTGCTTTAATAACTTAATTAAGTAATTGACACATTTAATTTAAAGGATGTAAAATATAGAGTAAGTTGTTCAAGGTGTGGATGCGTCAAATTGAGGGTGCATTTGATATGAACAACGTAGTCTATATTATGCCAATTATGCTTTAACTTGTTCTTGATTGCCATGTTGATTAACTCAACTTGATGAGTTCATTCACTTGTAATTGTTTAAGCAAGATGATGAGTAGAGAGAGAATGTACAATTTGAAGATGAAATAAATTTTATTTTATTGATAGTTGAAATTAGTACATAAATGATACTTGGCAGCAAAAGTCTCAAACTCTACCATGAAAGAAGGAGAAAAGAAAAGAGAGAAATTAAACTAGGAAAGTGAATGGAGTTCTAGTTTTGGTCCAAATCATGTTTCTTGTATGTACGCGTCTACATCGTCTTGAATAATGTTCTTCGGATTTTCTTGAGCTTGCATTTGAAGAATTTTAAATAATGACCATAATTGATTGAAACTTCGTTATATTTCAGTCCAAACTATAGACCTTGGGTCTATTGATCAATAGATTCTAAATCAAACATTTAGGAGTAGGTTGAACCATGGGCTCATAATTGAAACACTTAGAATGATGCGTTTGATGCAAAGGTGGGATGGAGTGTTTAGAAAAAAGTAGTAATATAGCACATATTATCACTTTCTAAAGCAAACAAATTTTCTTTTGTTTACATTAGGCATTTTTTCATCATTTTGTATGCCAATAATATGTAGCAACCCTTGCAATTTCATATTATAATGATTGCACTTACAAGAATGTGTCCATTCAGTATGTGTTAATAGATAAAATGTTGAAAAAAAAAACCAAAGTGGGTTCTTATTGAACCATAACGGGCTCTAAAATAACTTAAAACCCTTTTAGTTGGGGTTAATTATGATTTAAATGTGTATGAGTAATTTCAAATAAATACTACATATTCATCAAAACTATTCAAATACACGACTTTTTAGCGCAAAAAAAGTTCTAGCGCTAGCTTTGTAGCGTGACAAAAGAAGTAGCGCTAGCAAGGTAGCGTTATTAAACTTGTGATGCTAGCAGTGTAGCGCAATTAGAAGAGTTGCGTTGTTTGTGTAGCGTTGTAGAGTTAGTTACGCTGCAAGTTTCTATTGATTTTTGCTAAGTTATCATTAAATTTGTATTTAATGGGTTTGGATTCATGTCCATGTTGCCCATATATACGTTATTTAGGCCTAAATGGGCCTATTATTAGACCGAACTTTTGAAAGATAGGTGATGATGTTATTTGTATGTGAGTCATTAAAAACATCGATCAAAATCGTGCATTGTCAAGCAATTAGTAATTTTCAGATTATCATTATTGGATACTTACAAAGAGATGATGATNAGTTAATAAAGTTTGTTTCCCAAAAGAGAACTTATTTGAACCACTTTGCTTTAATAACTTAATTAAGTAATTAACAAATTTGGTCCTTCATTATTGAATTTGTCGATTATAATTATTTGCAGTAATCTCAAGCCCTTTGGGTCCCGACAATATTTAAATCATCAAGCATAAACTGCAATTAGTTGCAAATTCCTGATTACTGCCTTCTTAACGAATACACAAGGATTATTGGGTCATTTTTTGAGATCCTCGTTTAAAAGATATTACGAGAGATTATCCACATTCATCTCCCGATATTTTCAGGCCATCAGTGATCTTCTTAATTTTTCACATAATATTTCTCTAGGACCATGATTTTCTGGTAGCTTTAATCCTTCAGAGTCTCAAAGATATCTGTGTCAGTGACCCATAAAGATCACAACATCCATCAGCGCATTTGCCAATCCTTTTAAGACAGTTAAGCTTACTAGAAATCTTAAAGTAGTTTCATCATACTACAGTAGGAAATATGTTCATTATAATATCCAGCTCTTGAGAAACACCCTGAGCTACAAGCGTCTGTTTCCTTGTACACTCACAATCTTATTTTTTCATTTCGTTTTCTGACAATACCATTTATACCAACTGGTTAGAACCTTGAGGTGTCTGCGGGTTATTTTTCAACAAACCCTCTCGACTTCAAGGATTTATAAGCCCTGCTGTGGAATGCCTTCTTTCTATTTTGGCAATCTTTGTTTCCTACAGGACATTCAATTCACCGTCTTTCGGTTCAAACATGCATCCTTCATCATTAGTACATCAACGCTAAGACTAAGCAATGTATATCGTCCGAGTGGATATATTTTCTATTCACATTCTTTCTTGATGAAACAAAATTCATCGATAGTTTGTGATTTGTCAATGCTTCTCAATCCTCTTCTTCCTTTTGAAATCTTGATCTTTCATCATCTCATTTTCAGGTTTTCTTGAATCTCTTAGATCAAGGTAGTATCAATTTCATTTGGCATTTAATCTTACCTTCTTAACCTACCTAGGTTTGGAGCTTTTGACCCTATGGTCTTCAACGACTTCCGTGGCCGTGTACTCCTTTTGTAACTTTTAATCGGATAGGAAAACTTCAATTGCGTGCAAGGGCATTGTTGTGCTAGTATATGTGATTTTGTAACCTTTTCAATGTAGTTAAATGAAGAGGAGGTACACTGTGAAGTTCACTGCGTGTTATAGGGGCATTTTCTGTGACGGTAGAGCTTAAGAGTTGATTTTGGATCACATATTGAAAGTTTGTCCATGTTTCCAACTGTTCTCATCTCCTTATTATTGGGTGCACTTTCTCTCCCCCACTAAGGATGGGAATCATGTCTCTTAAATGGCAATTAGTAATAACTAACAAAAGAGCTGTGGATAAATCACCCGTACTATTGGCTCTAGAGATACGTTAAATAATTGATAGGCGATCAAATTCACATAATTCCCATCCTCTCTTGTGACCATGTTTTTGTACGTGTGGGGGGTAAGCAATTTAGAACATATACACACCAAAAACTTTCCAAATGTGATATATTTGGCTCTCGACCATGACTATTGTTAACTGGAGGACATTTGTTGATAAGGCTGGGGTCTTAGCCTGATTAGTGATGCTGCATGCATGTAAAAGCATGTCCCCATGCCATAAAGGAAGCTTGACCTACAACTAACAAATGGTCTTTCAATTAGTTGCCATTCTGTTTAAATCAATGATCCAGCCGTCCATGTTTGTGTATGGACAGAGGCAAGGTGTCAACATAAGACACCGATTGGTAGCAACTCATCAAAATTTTTTGATGGTTGAATCGTCGCTATATGCAAGTCGTTATCTCTTTATTGTAAATCTGGAATGTGCGTTCTTAATAATGATTTGAGCAAAATTTTGCAAAATTCATATTTTCTACTAGACTAAAAGGGTCTTCATGCCGCATCTTGTTGATGCATCAATTTCAATACCATAAAATAACATAAATGGTCCAGCATGATGGTGATAGACTTGGACTCCAAAGTCTCCTTCAGTATTCTTCCAAAATCAATAAAATGTCAATGGCATTTTGCATGCAGTCATAAATAAAATAAAGTTTATAGCTATCATACTAATAAAGATGATGATATTAAGTTTGTTTTCAATACATAAGTCAAATCAAAAAAGAAGTACAATGGAGGATCACTAGTTAAGCTAGTATAGCTTTAATAATACATGTCATATTATTTGGCATTTTATTAACCATAAACTTCATCCCATAAAGATTCGGAAACTCTAAACTGGGCATGGATTGTGATATGGGGTCATTGACAAATTTTTCTGGCCACTTCCCGTTCTTCTTTGTGCTGTGATAAAGTTTGCTTTGGCCGATGTTTGGTTGTACGACAAGTAGTTTCCAATTGGCCACTCATGATCGCATCCATTTACGATTTCCCCTTTCCCTTTGCGGAAGTGACCTTGAAACTATATTTGCCCCTTTGCGCTTTATCAGTATAATAGTATTAAACCATATGTAATAAAAAACTTGGGCAAAGTAATTCATCTCATTGCCACAACCACGTCATCTGCCATGAGAATTACCGAGCCCACGGCTGCGGTTATTGACCTTCCAGCCCTTGTAAATGATTGCACTTGCATTGGCATGATACTTCAATAGTCGTTTGCTTCAGGGGAACATCACATTGGACCCGGCTCCTAGTTGGCCTCATTGTTAGCAGTTGTTAAAATAGTTCTGTTTGCAAGATACTAACATGTAGAGATAAGTTGACTATATTTCATATCTTCGGTCCGACTAATATAAATATGAACAATATTTTAAACGCTAGTGCGACCCAATCTTTTTCTATCATTTTGTGCAGATCTCGTGACTTATCTCATCTCCACATAGCCTCGTTAATGGGTACATATGATACAATTGTTGAAGTATTCTTTCACGAATTTAAATCTTGATAAATCTGATTGAGTTTTTCCACCCCTCAATAGTGTATGTTGGGCAATAATACCCTTCATATGGACCTCAGTACTACAAACCTCATCTCATGTAATTCTTCCATAATCAATCAGATCCAGATTTCCATTAATATTCTAGTCTTTTATACTTTCATCAATGATGACAATTATCACCAAAGTCCGATGTCTTTCTTCACGATATAAGTCGGAGTTTTGATAGAGCTATTATGGCAGAGGCATATGCAGAAATAGCGATTTGGACTTCTTCTATATATGATCCAATACTCTTGAGCCGTAGATGTTTTATGATCATTTCCAAGTCAAAAAAGTTGTACGGCTAAATCCAGAGGTTGGAATTATCTTTACCACGTTGCCATTTTTAACTACAAATTATAGGATATTAAACGAATTAGCTAGATAATGTCAAGGTAAGTCATTAGGTGATATAAATTCTTTGCTCAAATAATAGTAGGTATCATAAATAATAAATTATAAATATGTGTGTATCTCCCCCTTAATTTAATATTTATGAATTAATCCAACCAAACTATTGTAAGGAGTTAATTATTAGTAGCGCATAAAGACAAATTAAACAATATATGCTTACAAAAATATAAAGGCAAAATAAAACAAATTATACTTACTTGTCACATTAAATAAAGACCATAAAAGCGCACAAGTAATACAATATAGCGCGAATTTGAAATAAGTAAACTCTATTTTTCTTCATTTCCTTCAATGGAGGAGAGAGTGTGTTGACGGTGGTTGTTCATGGTGGCCGAGAGGGTATGTATTGGTTGTGGAGGAGGGAAAAAAAGTAAAGTAGTGAATGATAAGTTTGGTATAGATGAGATAGTATTGTGGTAAATAAGGTTAAGGGTATCCATATTTATGGAGGATGTTTTACCATTTCCATCATTGAAAACAGGAGTATATATACAGTTTTTTTTTTTATATTGGCTAAATTGGTAAAAATACCTAATGTTTTCACTTTTTTTGATAATAAGTACTACCTAATGTTTTTTTTAAATTTTAACAAACAGTACCTATAGGTTTTACCTTTTTGTGATGTTGGACCAATTAACGGAGACGTTGAAAGTCTGTCAAATAAATCTGAGTGGGGCCCTAACCTAACGTCTCTTACAATGGTAAAAAATGACCTTTTGTTTGTTTTGTTTATAAATAAGGAAGCTATGAAAGACAAATGAAATTTCCAATTTAATTTAGGGCTTTTGGGTTGTCTCCTCATCAAACAGGATCATATACCCACTTCTAACTTTAGAAAAATGAGGTTTTTTTTTTTCTTCAATTCCCACTCAAATACTCCAATTTCTGTAATTGCTTTTTGATGGTTCAATGGTGTTATGAATTTGTTTTTTTTGTAGGGTTTGCAATGTCTCCCCGCGCCCCCCTCCGGGCAACACAGGCAGTTTATAGCACACTGCGCTGCAATCCAGAAGATAGAAATGAAACCCTACTAATTTAATCAAACACAACGAAAAAAAGTTAACATTTTCATTTAATAGAAACACATCAACACCAAATTCAAATTAATTCGTGATACACCAAAACCTACACATCAGTGCCCACAACAATTAAATAGGAAAAAAATCCAATAAGAAATTCTATTTATTTAAATCGACGATCCTATTAACAAAAAAAAAAAATTATCCTTCAATGCTTCTTCAATGACAAGTCAAATTATGGAACACCTACATTGCAGCTCACGTCACGTTGATAGAAACTAACTCATAGCCCAACATAGCTTTATGTTAGTCAGTGCGATTGTGGTTGCGTTGCCCCCAGTCCGAATCCCTCTCTGATTAATGGCAAGTTCCTGCCACTAGAACACCATGTGCAAGTTACAATTTGGACCTACAACAGAACCGACAGATGACCCCAATGAAATTGAAGGAGGGAAAAATAAGATTGTCCAAAATTGGGGAGGAACAGTTTATAAGACGTTAGGGTTAGGGGCCCCCACTAACGATTTATTTGACGAGACTTTAAAGTCTCCGTGTAATTGGTACCAATCTCAAACAAAGGCAAAACATAGGTACTATTTAAAAAAAAAAATCATAGGTATTATTCAAAAAATGAAAAAATTAGGTACTTTTACCAATTTTCCTTTTATTTTTTTAGGTTTTTTTTAAGGTAAGTTGGTGAAAGGACTATTATAAATTGTACTCCAATTTATTTTATGTACCACCAATTTCACAATAAAAAGGTAATGGTAATTTGACTAGTGTATAACAAACAAGAATAATAGTTAGAAACATACTAAAAAGAAGAAGTTACAAACAAATAAAGTTAATAACCAAAGTCAGAGTAATATTTTAGTAGCAAAAAAAGTATAGAAAGTCTCAATAATGTTCGTCATACAAAGCCATTAGTTTTAGCATCATTTAAAAATTTAATAGTGTAGATGTCCATAATGTCCAAACTTGTTTTGTTCTGTGTTGTCCCAAAAATGATCATTTCAAGGATATAGGGTATTATTCCACAATAGTACCAGTACGGTAAATTATATTAATATATGAAATTATATCCTTTGTGGGTTTTTTGGTATAGAAGATCCGAATTATCGATACTATAGAGCTACACCCAAAATGATTATTATTAGATGTGTGGCAAATTAAAATCAGATATGAACGTGGAGTAGTTAGGCTCTACCTGTTAGAGATTTCGTGCTGACAACCGGTGAGGCACTTAGAGAATATAATTTCCACATGAAGCTTGATTCTTAGATGGGTTTGAGGCGATTAGTTACCCCACTTGAAGATTATGTTGAAGGAAGAAAATAGGAAGCAAAAGATGAGTATGCAATATATTGTAGAGGAGTAGCAAAGACTAAAGTGATGGTAAGAAGGATGATTGCATGTATTGTATGATTATATATCACAACAAGGGAACAAGCCCTTTTATAGGCAAACCATGCACTAAGTTAGTGCATGCACCATCATTGACAAAATACAATAAAATAATATTTGCAGGGCACCAATTTGCCATATAATAATTTGTCACTATTGCATGTTTTACAATGTTTGTCAGTATTCATTGTTATTGTATGTATTGCCATTAATGTTTAAGTGAGTGAGTGTGTGTGTGTGTGGTTTTCTTTTTTTTGTTTGCAATGAGAAAGGTCCAAATTTGAGATCACGAATTGCAGAACATTTGGGGTATTGAGTTTATGCAAGGAGCTTACTGAAAAACAAAAAAAGGTTGTTAAAGAGATTGGTTTTGGCAGTAAGCTTGACATTAAGTTGACAAAATTTCCTAGTGAATGATGCTTTGGTTGTGTTCAAAATTTGGTGTGAGGGCGATCAGTACTTCTGTATTTTCTGATGGAAAGGTTTCAAGATGAAGCCAGAAGATTTCATGATGTTTTTTGTGTATACCTATAAGTGGGATGATTTCCTGTTATTGGTGGTTTACCGTAAAACATATCAAAGTGCATTGAGGAATCTTATAAGTGCAAAGAACATCAGGATTTTCATGTTATTTGACAAGATGGTGATGATAAGCAAAGAAGAGAGGAAATGATATGTTTAAGAGAATCATTTGATGGTATGTAATGAGTACTCTTTATGCACCCACTCCTAATAGAATTGCTGATTTCAAGATTCTTAAAGCATTGGAGGATGTTGATCAGATTGGAATATAACTGGTGCAAAGTATTGTTTGGATAACCCTAGCAGCAAAATTGAATTCCTATTCTGCTAGTTCAAAGTATGGGGTCGGTTGTTTGTTGTATTGCAGTTAGGTTATTTCATAGGCTTGATGAGGAAATGATTTACCAAGGAGTTACCTTTGATCCAAATTGGACTGATGAAAAGTTTAGGGAGAGATGGCAAGCCGAAAGTGGAAAATGGGGTATTAGTGAGTCGAACTGATGAGTTAATATTTAATGCAGTTTTACCCCCGATCTCGAGTGAATTTAGCTCTAACGTGGCTCTTTTGAGCCGTTCTACTAAACTTTGCCATTGTGAGCGTTTTTGTGTTTTTTGCGATATTTGCAGGATTTGACTGATTTATCAATCATTTCCGAGTCATTTGGAGCATTGGAGTGTTAGTGGAGAGTTTGAGGTCATTTGGGAAGTCTGCTAGAGCTAGGAAGCGTTAAAGAAGCATTAAAGAAGGAAGAAGAAAAACGACAAAAATAAAGTCACGAGGCCACCCTTGTTGCTAGGCCTCTTTCAACGCGGGTTTCTCTTTTTTGGGCTTTATAGATTAATATACGTGTTTCATGTTGAGTTTTTCCCTCATTTTCGGTTGATTCTTGTGCTAAATAGTTAGTTTGTGGCTTTGTTTGATATAAATATCGTCTTATCGAGTTAAGTTAGGTTTGGGACGGTTTTAGCATTTTAGTCGACTTTTAGAACCTTTCGGTTTTTAACTTTTTCGGTTTTACGCGTGGCTTTCAGTTTGTTTATATGTTTCAGGAGCGTAATAAGGAGTTATGAAGTCGTTGGAGGGCTAAAACGAGTCAAAAAAGCACTTGCCTCGGGATGAGTGTCAAGTCACGAAATGTCACGAATGAGATTCGAAGAATCAAGCGAAGAAAAAATAAGCAAGATCGTCAAAATGTGTGTTGTCAACTTAGTTCATGGGGCGCAACCCTTAATCTCATTTAACCTATGCGCCCGACAACATAGATCAGAAGTATCAGAACTTACTCATTATCACCATGCCATGGGCGCAGGGAACAAACTGGGTTTGACCTATGCGGGCGCAGGGAGCACGGATTTGATCCGTTCGGCTTATCTTCGGTGTTTTGCTTCGTGGGTTTTATTTTAATAAAACCTAAATACTATATATACTCTATGTAAAGGGGGCATTACTCTAATAGTTTTTTAGCATATTCTTAGGCTAGGAATCCAAAGTCCATTACTCTTCTAGAATTTTATTATTGTTTATTGTTCAACAATTAGTCATTCAATTAATGCATTTCATCATTATTTTTAATTTCTTTCCTTATACTTTTCAATCCTTAATTTCATGACTCTTGGTTTTAGTTTTAGTTTAGATTAATTAGTTTGCTATTGATTCTTAATTTAGTTTATTAGTAATTAATTAGTTTAATTCTAGTTTAATAGTTTTGTTCATGATCATGTATTAATTTTGATTTTGTTTTTGTTCCCTTAATTATGTGTGAGTAGTCTTTTCTCTAGGTTAGGAGATCTATGATCATGGTGTGAATTTAGTAATTATTTCTAATTAGTTCTTGGCTTTTAATTGAATTCCTATTATTGATTCTATCGATTGCAATTAAATGTTGCCATTATGTAGTTGTAAGTTAGGTTATTGTTCGAAACGAGGCCGAGAGGTAAAGTTGCCACAAAGCACTGAAATAGGCAAAACGAATTTATGCGAGCGAGGAGCCGTGGTAAAGGAGTTTTGAGGGAGTCTAAGTTCGAGAGGATTGATTGAGCCCTAGTTTCAATGAATGCCAATGAATTGATTAGTGAGCGTTAATGAGTTTGTGATTGATCATAGTGAACCGGAAACCCTAAGTTCATATAATAGAGTTTAATTAATAATTTCTGGTTATTTCTTTAGTTTCATTTTAGTCTTCTAGTTTTAACAATCATTTACCGAAATTTCAAACAAGGCCTTACACACTTTAGGCTTTTTAGAATTAGTAGAGTTTAATAGTCTCCCTGAGGATTCGACCCATACTTCCTAGCTATATTAGTTAGTGTTGTTCGGTTATTTTGAGAGGTGTGCGATAGCATGTTCAATTACAATTCTGCTTGAATTCAGTGCTGAAAGATATTGAGATTGAGCATTGGAAGTTGATATGTCAAGTATGAGAGGACAGTGAGGCAAAATAAGAAGAAAGTAGAAGTCTGTAGACACCTAATTTAGTCCATTGTCCCGCGGCAGGACTTATGATGATTAAAAAAGTCATTTCTCTAGAAGATTGGATAATCGAGTATACTTGAGCAAAAAAATAAATCTCGGATATATAAAATTTCCTTCTTATTTAACGGAACTTTATCCAATGCCTCTTAATTTTAAATAAAGAAAGAATTAAAAAAAAAAAATTATAAAAAAGATCTTTCAAAAAAAAAAATGCGGGCTTAATTAGTCACGCTAATGCTCAGCGACTAAGTTAGCAGCGCTACCCTTGAGCGGTAGGGTTTCTGCGTACTGGGCCAGCGCGATCGGCGTACGCGCGTAGCAGCCCACCGAGATTAGGGTTCCCACACTGTTATAAAAACCTTCATTTCCTTCATTATCAAAAAACTTTTTTTTACTTATTCTTTCCCTCTATTAATTAATCCGATTATGCTTTTAAACAACCTTATTTTTTATAATAATTATTTATTATTATTTCTATTTATTTTTAAAAAGTTGCTACAAATTTTGATAATATTGAAACAATAATTCGACTGTGCCCAAATTAAAACAATCGACGACTCCAATCTTCATAAGGGAAGTGGTACGTTTCCTGAGAGCCCTAAAAAAACAATCTTGTGGATTTGTTGTGGTGGTTTTCCGAATCATTTACCGCTTTTATCATTTTGTTTTTGTTAAAAGGCTTAATTTGAATTTTTATCACATTAAACTAAGATATTTTTGGACAAATTGTATCATGCTAGGAACCTTGAATTAATCTTAATGACGATTTGACTAAATTATTAGGTTTATGTGATTCACCTTAGTAAGTAGTTTGTGTTTAGGTTGTAAATTACTTTTTGTGGTTCTTATATAATTTTGTATAATTGAGGAAGAAAACTAGTATGGCCGCCTACAGGCAATATGACGCACTCCGACATATTAGTACCTTCACCCCCGCAACCTTAACCGATCTCATAACTGGAGTCATCCCCTGGATCGAAAGGGTTTTTCGTGCAATTAGATTATCGTCCACTATTCGTGTCCATTCGTAATCATCTAAATACCACGGTTTATGAGTTTGATCTCCTAAAACTCATTGCGACTCTACTAGCACAGTCCGTATTCGTATATATCTCACTCGAAAAAAGATAATTAAAAAAACAAAAAAAAACACAAAACAGCGTAGGCGACAGACTTTGTTCACGCTAACGTTGCAAGGTACAAAGAGTGCATGGCTACACCTGCAGCGTGACAAACTATGTAGCGCGGACAGTCAGCGTGACAAACTCTGTCACGCTACCACGCTAGCGCGACTGAAATTCCTGCGCTCCTGTTTTTTGCAAAATACTTCTAAAAAAGTCCATTTCACCTTTCCTTAAGCCATTTTTTTAGGTCTAACTTGACCTATGGACGGGTTTGGAAAGGTGACAAAAAATTTTGGGACCCCTAAAATCCGAGGCCCCTACAGTGGCGACTTCTACTGGGGACTAAAAGAGGGTGAGACTTGAAAATTCTCTCAAATTATTACACTATTATATTTAGAACATTTGCATTTTTTTAGTCATATTGCATACATGTAACATACACCGGGCCTCATCGTGTTGAAACATGCCTTAGATTACGTGTGATACTTCTAACATTGCGGGGAGGAATATTGACTGGGAGGCCCATGGTCTCAAGCAACCGAGCAAGATAGAACCTTATCCCAAACTAAATCGATTTCTAAGCCGCCCATGGTACTTAGATGGGAGAAACTTCATATCTAACGGTTATTATACCGAAAAGTGTTTGGAGCACACTCCTTAGATGTAGGACCCTTTTGACTGACCATGACTGACCATAGTTTGACTGCATTATTTAGTAATTATTTGCTTCCCTTTTGTTTTATAAAATTGCTGTTTGCTTTTATATTTTGTGCATAGGTAGATTTTCTGAGGTTTCAAATCAATTTTAATATCACAATATATTATTAGCTACCTAAATTAATGATTACGTAAAATATTTCCATAATTTAAATTATATTCTTTGATATAATTTGATTGTTGGAAGATTTTATTGCACCAATATATTTGTTTAGTTAATAAAAATATTGACAAAGATATTATAATCAAATCCTGATCTTCTTAGGATTGATTAATAGAATCTTTGATTAAATAGAAACTAACTTATACACTTAAATTATTAGAAAAATTCAAATAATATTAACGATTTCAAAAATACTTTAACTTTTGATATTTTTATATAATTCGAATCTTTTGGAAATTTACTAATTAATTCTTCATTTAGAATTTTATTAGTTTAATTCCAAATTTCTAATAAATCTAACTATCTCACTTTCCCTTGTAGTATTTTTAAAAATCAAACACTTAGAAAATTTTTTTTTTTAATAAAAAAACTAAAAAAAAAAAAAAATCCATCAAGGTTAATTATGATATTTATATTTTTTATTAATTTTTTATTTTCCTATGAGCTTCCCCATCAATTAACCTTTATTGTTATAACTACTAATTGTTGAGTCTCGTCTTCTTTTTCTTCTATTTATCTTCTATCTTTTTTGCTCC
>PYUH01000185.1:599097-688899 GCA_016808085.1 Suaeda aralocaspica
AGTTGGAATCAGATCTTACGTAGCTCTTGCTTCTGAGTTATTGATGTGTTAAGGTAAGACACAGTTTTTTGCAATTGTTACCCTCAAGGAGGGATTTTTCAGGGTTGTATCGTGGCTAAGCTTAGGTGTAAGAAAGAAATGGAAAAGAAGGACTCAAATACCCATAATTAACCAAACTAGCCTACAACTTGTTCTTAAACTTGAGCAACTCTATTATTTAAAATTTTACTTGTTTACAACTTTTCATGATATTTCCATTTGTTTGAATTGAAAATCAGAGCTGCTTTAACATTATATATTTGCTTTATGGGGTTGCTTTTTAATTAGGTCCTCGTAGCAATTCCCATCCCCAGGACTAGTTTGATGTAGGTTGAAAGAAACAAGCTATGTGTTTAGGCGCAAACGGGCTACCAGAAAGTGGATCATATATGAGGTTATTCAAGATAAGGGAGACATTTTTAGGGTTTCAAAGGTGCCTCTTTGTGGTGTATTGCATCTTTAAATAAACACTAAGTGGATGGAGTGAGCCCCCCAATTTTTGAGACTTAAATTGAGCCTAATTAAACTTTTAGGCTCGTGACGACTGAGTCTATGGTTAATAAAGTTTGTTTCCCAAAAGAGAACTTATTTGAACCACTTTGCTTTAATACTTAATAGTATTAACAATTTAATTTAGGATGTAAAATATAGAGTAAGTTGTTCAGGTGTGGATGCGTCAAATTGAGGGTGCATTTGATATGAACACACGTAGTCTATATTATGCCAATTATGTTTAACTTGTTCTTGTGCCATGTTGATTAACTCAACTTAATGAGTTCATTCACTTGTAATTGTTTAAGCAAGATGATGAGTTGAGAGAGAATGTACGATTTGAAGATGAAATGAATTTATTTTATTGAAGTTGAGATTAGTACATAGATGATACTTGGCAGCAAAGTCTCAAACTCTACCATGGAAAGAGGAGAAAGAAAAGAGAGAATTAAACTAAAAAGTGAATGGAGTTCTAGTTTTGGTCCAAATCATGTTTCTTGTATGTATGCATCTACATCATCTGATAAATGTTCTTTGAATTTTCTTGAGCTATTGAAGAATTTAATAATGACCATAATTGATTGAAATTTCATTATATTACAGTCCAAACTATAGACCTTGAGTCTATTGATTAATAGATTCTAATCAAACATTTAGGAGTAGGTTGAACCATGGGCTCATAATTGAAACACTTAGAATGATGCGTTTGATGCAATTAAAGGTGGGATGAAGTGTTTTAGAAAAAGTAGTAATATACACTATTATCACTTTCTAAAGCAAACAAAATTTTCTTTGTTTACATTAGGCATTTTTTCATCATTTTGTATGCCAATAATATGTAGCAACACCTTGTAATTTCATATATAATGATTGCACTTACAAGAATGTGTCCATTCAGTATGGTGTTATAGATAAAATGTTGAAAAAAAAACCAAAGTGGGTTCTTATGAACCAAACGGCTCTAAATAACTTAAAACCCTTTTAGTTGGGGTTAATTATGATTTAAAGTGTATGAGTAATTTCAATAAATACTACATATTCATCAAAACTATTCAAATACACACTTTTTAGCGCAAAAAAAGTTCTAGCGCTAGCTTTTGTAGCGTGACAAAGAAGTAGCGCTAGCAGGTAGCGTTATTAAACTTGTGATGCTAGCAGTGTAGCGCAATTAGAAGAGTTGCGTTGTTTGTGTAGCGTTGTAGAGTTAGTTACGCTGCAAGTTTCTATTGATTTTTTCTAAGTTATCATTAAATTTGTATTTAAGGGTTTGGATTCATGATCCATGTTGCCCATATATACGTTTTTAGGCCTAAATGGCCTATTATTAGACCGAACTTTTGAAGATAGGTGTGAGTTATTTGTATGTGAGTCATAAAAACATCGATCAAATCGTGCATTGTCAAGCCACTTAGTATATTGTCAGATTATCATTATTGGATACTTACAAAAGATGATGATGGAAGACAAAAAAAGATAGAAGAAAATAGAGAAAAAAGAAACGAGACTCAACAATTAGAGTTATAACAATCAAGGTTAAGTGATGGGAAGCTCATAGAAAATAAAAATTAATAAAAAATATAAATATCTAATAAACCTTGATGGATTTTTTTTTTTTTAGTTTTTTTATTAAAAAAAAAAAAATTTCTAAGTGTTTGATTTTTTAAAAAATACAAGGGAAAGTGAGATAGTTAGATTTATTAGAATTTGGAATTAAACTATAAAATTCTAAATGAAAGGAATTAATTAGTAAATTTCCAAAAGATTCGAATTATATTAAAATATCAAAAAGTTAAAGTATTTTTGAAATCGTTAATATTATTGAATTTTCTAATAAATGTAAGGTATAAGTTAGTTTCTATTTAATCAAAGATTCTATTAATCAAATCCTAAGAAGATCAAGGATTTGATTATAATATCTTTGCAATATTTTATAACTAAAACAAATATATTGGTGATAAAATCTTCCAAGCAATCAAATGATATCAAAGAATTAATTTAAATTATGGAAATATTTTACGTAATCAATTAATTTAGGTAGCTAATAATATATTGTGATTAAAATTGATTTGAAACACTCAGAAAATCTACTATGCACAAAATAAAAAGCAAACAAGCAATTTTATAAAACAAAAGGGAAGCAAATAATTACTAAATAATGCAGTCAAACTATGGTAGTCATGGTCAGTCAAAAGGGTCCTACATCTAAGGAGTGTGCTCCAACACTTTTCGGTATAATAACCGTTAGATATGAAGTTTCTCCCATCTAAGTACCATGGGCGGCTTAGAAATCGATTTAGTTGGGATAAGGTTCTATCTTGCTCGGTTGCTTAGAGACCATGGGCCCCACCAAGTCAATAGTTCCTCCCCGAAATGTAGAAGTATCACGGTAATCCTAAGGCATGTTTCAAACACATGGAGGCCAAGTGTATGTTACATGTATGCAATATGACTAAAAAAATGCAAATGTTCTAAATATAATAAGTGTATGATTAAGAGAAAATTTTCAAGTCTCGCCCTCTTTTAGTCCCCAGTAGAGTCGCCACTGTAGGGGCCCCGGATTTTAGGGTCCCAAATTTTTTGGTCACCTTTCCCAAACCGTCCATAGGTCAAGTTAGACCTAAAAAATTGGCTTAAGGAAAGGTGAAATGGACTTTTTTAGAAGTATTTTGCAAAAAAACAGGAGCGCAGGAATTTCAGTCGCGCTAGCGTGGTAGCGTGACAGAGTTTGTCACGCTGACTGTGCAGCGCTACATAGTTTGTCACGCTGCAGGTGTAGCGCAGCAAGCTTTGTGACGCTGCAACGTTAGCGTGACAAAGTCTGTCACGCTACGCTATTTTGGTGTTTTTTTTGTTTTTTTAATTATCTTTTTTCGAGTGAGATAATAATATACGAATACGGAGATGTAGTAAGGAGTCGCCAATGAGTTTTAGGAATCAAACTCATAAACCGTGTATTTAGATTGATTACGAATGGGACACGAATACGGGACGATAATCTAAATTGCACGAAAAACCCTTTCGATCCCATGGGGATGACTCCAAGTTATGATCTTACAAACCAAAGGTTGGATTCGGGGGTGAAGGTACTAATATGTCGGAGTGCGTCATATTAGCCTGTAGGCGGCCATTACTAGTTTTCTCTCAATTATACACAAATTATATAAAGAACCACAAAATAATAATTTACAACCTAACACAAAACTACTATTATTAAGGTGAAATCACATAAAACCTAATAATTTAGTCAAATCGTCATTAAGATTAATTCAAGGTTCCTAGCATGATACAATTTGTCCAAAAATTATCTTAGTTTAATGTGATAAATTAATTCAAATTAAGCCCTTTAACAAAAACAAAATGATAAAAGCGGTAAATGATTCGGAAAACCAACAACAACAAATCCACAAGATTGTTTTTTAGGGCTCTCAGGAAACGTACCACTTCCCGTATGAAGATTGGAGTCGTCGAGTGTTAATTTGGGCACAGTCGAATTATTGTTTCAATATTATCAAAATTTGTAGCAACTTTTTAAAAATAAATAGAAAATAAATAATAAATAATTATTATAAAAAATAAGGTTGTTTAAAAGCAATAATCGGATTAATTAAGTATGAGGGAAAGAATAAGTAAAAAAAAGTTTTTTTAGAAATGAAGGAAATGAAGGTTTTTATAACAGTGTGGGAACCCTAATCGCGGTGGGCTGCTAGCGCGGTACGCCGAATCGCGCTGGCCCAGTAGCGCAGGAAACCCTACAACGCTACAAGGGTAGCGCTGCTAACTTAGTCACGCTGAGCAGTCAGCGTGACTAAATTAAGCGCGCAATTTTTTTTTTTGAAAGATCTTTTTTATAATTTAATTTAATTTAATTTAATTATTTATTTATTTAAAATAATAAAAGAGGCATTGGGATAAAAGTTCCGTTAAATAAGAATGGAAATTTTATAATATCCGAGATTTATTTTTATGCTCAAGTATACTCGATTATCCAATCTTCTAGAGAAATGACTTTTTTAATCATCATAGAGTCCTGCCGCGGGACAATGGGACTAAATTAGGTGTCTACAGACTTCTACTTTCTTCATTTTGCCTCACTGATCCTCTCTCATACATTGACATATCAACTTCCAAATGCTCAATCTCAATATCTTTCAGCACTGAATTCAAAGCAGAATTGTAATTGAACAGGCTATCGCACACCTCTCAAAAATAACCGAACAACACTAACTAATATAGCTAGGGAAGTAGGGATCGAATCCTCAGGGAGACTATTAAACTCTACTAATTCTAAAAAGCCTAAAGTGTGTAAGGGGCCTTGGTGGAAATTTCGGTAAATGATTGTTAAAACTAAGAAGACTAAAAATGAAACTAAAGAAATAACAGGAAATTATTAATTAAACTCTATTAATGGAAACTTAGGGNAACTCTATTAATGGAAACCTAGGGCTATCGGTTCACTATGATCAATCAACAAACTCAATTAACGCTCACTAATCAATTCATTGGCATTCATTGAACTAGGGCTCACTAATTCTCTCGAACTTAGACTCCCTCAAAACTCCTTTACCGGCTCTCGCTCGCATAAATTCGTTTTTGCCTATTATTCAGTGGTCTAATTGTGGCAACTTTACCTCTCGGCCTCGATTTCGACAATAACCTAACTTACAACTAAATATGGCAACATTTTAATTGCAATCGATAGAATTCAATAATAGGAATTCAATTAAAAGCCAAGAACTAATTAGAAAACATAAATTAATTTCACACCATGATCATAGATCTCCTAAACCTAGAGAAAAAGACTACTCACACATAATTAAGGGAACAAAAACAAAATCAAAATTAAATAACATGATCATGAACAAAAACTAATTAAAACTAGAATTAAAACTAAATTAATTACTAATAAAACTAAATTAAGAATCAAAATAGCAAACTAATTAATCTAAACTAAAAACTAAGAAACTAAAGAGATTCATGAAATTAAAGGAATTGAAAAGTATAAGGAAAGAAATTACAAAAATAATGATGAAAATGCATTAATTGAAAGCTTGAATTGTTGAACAAAGTAAACAATAATAAAATTCTAGAGAGAGTAATGGACTTTGGATTCCTAGGCCTAAGAATATGCTAAAAACTAGTTAGAGTAATGCCCCCTTTACATAGAGTATATATAGTATTTAGGTTTTATTAAAATAAAACCCACGAAGCAAAACCGCGAAGATAAGCCGAACGGATCAAAATCCGTGCTCCCTGCGCCCGCATAGGTCAAACCCAGTTTGTTCCCTGCGCCAGCATGGTGAATAATGAGTAAGTTCTGATACTTCTGATCTATGTTGCGGGCGCATAGGTTAAATGGAGATTAAAGGGTTGCGCCCGCATGAACTAAGTTGAGCAACATTTTGACGATCTTGCTTATTTCTTCGCTTGATTCTTCGAATCTCATTCGTGACATTTCGTGACTTGACACTCATCCCGAGGCAAGTGCTTTTTGACTCGTTTTAGCCTCCAACGACTTCATAACTCCTTATTACGCTCCTGAAACATATAAACAAAACTGAAAGCCACGCGTAATAACCGAAAAAGTATAAAATAACCGAAAAGGTTCTAAAAGTCGACTAAAAATGCTAAAACCGTCCCAAAACCTAACTTAACATCGAAAGACGATATTTAGTCAAAACAAAGCCACAAACTTAACTATTTAGCACAAGAATCAACCGAAAATGAGGGAAAAACTCAACATGAAACACGTATATCAATACTAAAGCCCAAAACAAGAGAAACCCGCGTGAAAAGGGCCTCGAAGCAACAAGGGGGGCCTCGTGACTTTATTTTTGTCGTTTTCTTCTTCCTTCTTTAATGCTTCTTTAACGCTTCCTAAGCTCTAGCAAGACTTCCCAAATGACCTCAAACTCTCCACTAACACTCCAAATGCTCCAAATGACTCGGAATATGATGATAAATCATCAAATCCTGCAAAATATCGCAAAAAACACAAAAACGCTCAAAATGGCAAAAGTTAGTAGAAACGGCTCAAAAGAGCCACGTTAGAGCTAAAAATCACTCGAGATCGGGGGTAAAACATGCATAAAATATTAACTCATCAGTTCGACTCACTAATACCCCATTTTCCACTTTCGGCTTGCCATCTCTCCCTAAACTTTTCATCAGTCCAATGTTGGATCAAAGGTAAACTCCTTGGTAAATCATTTCCTCTATCAAGCCTATGAAAATAACCTAACTGCAATAACAACAAACACCGACCCACATACTTTGAACTAGCAGAATAGGAATTCAATTTTGCTGCTAGGTTATCCAAACAATACTTGCACCAGTTATAATTTCCAATCTGATCAACATCCTCCAATGCTTTAAGAATCTTGAAATCAGCAATTCTATTAGGAGTGGGTGCATAAAGAGTACTCATTACATACATCACAAATGATCTCTTAAACATATCATTTCCTCTCTTCATTTGCTTATCATTCACCATCTTGTCAAATAACAATGAAATCCTGATGGTATCTTTGCACTTATAAAGATTCCTCCAATGCACTTTGATATGTTTATCGGTATAACCACCAATAACAGGAACATCATCCCACTTAATAGGTATACCAAAAACATCATGAAAATCTTCTGGCTTCATCTTGAAACCTTTTCCATCAGAAATACAGAAGTACTTCGACTCACACACAAATTTTGAACACAACCAAAGCATCAATTCACGAGGAAATTTAGTCAACTTAATGTCAAGCTTACTGCCAAAACCAATCTCTTTAACAACCTTTTTTTGTTTTTCAGTAAGCTCCTTGCATAAACTCAATACCCCAAATGTTCTGCATCGTGATCTCAAATTTGGACCTTTCTCATTGCAAAAAAAAAAAGAAAAACACACACACACACACACTCACTCACATTAAAACATTAATGGCAATACATACAATAACAAATGAATAACTGACAAACAATTGTAAAACATGCAATAGTGAACAAATTATTATATGGCAAAAATTGGTGCACATGCAAAATATATAGTTTATTGTATATTTGTCAATGATGGTGACATGCACTAACTTAGTGCATGGTTGCCTATAAAAGGGCTTGTTCCCTTGTTGTGAATATAATCATACAATACATGCAATACATCCACTTTACTCATCTTTAGTTCTTTGCTACTCCTCTACAAATATTGCATACTCATCTTTGCTTCCTATTTTCTTCCTTCAACAATAAATCTTCAAGTAGGTAACTAATCGCCTCAAACACTAAGAATCAAGCTTCATGTAGGAAATTAATTCTCTTAAGTCCTAACACGTTGTCAGCACGAAATCTCTAAAGGTAAGAGCTAACTACTCACATCTTCATATCCTGATTTTAATTTGCCACACATCTAAATAATAATCATTTTGGGTGTATGCTCTATAGTAGTCGATAATTCGGATCTTCTATACCAAAAACCCACAAAGGATATAATTTCATATATTAATATAATTTACCGTACTTGAAGTACTATATTGGAATAATTACCCTATATCCTTGAAATGATCATTTTTTGGACAAACAAGAACAAAACAAGTTTGGACATTATGGACATCACACTTTAAATTTTTAAAATGAATGCTAAAACTAATGGCTTTTATGACTAACATTATTATGACTTTCTTATACTTTTTTTGCTACTAAAATATTACTAACTTTTGTTATTAACTTTTATTTGTTTGTAACTTATCTTTTGTAGTATGTTTCTAACTATTATTCTTGTTTGTTATACATAGTCAAATCATTACCTTTTTATTGTGAAAATTGGTGGTACATAAAATAAATTGGAGTACAAGTTTAATAGTAAACCTTTCACAAACTTACCTTAAAGAAAAACCTAAAAAAATAAAAGGAAAAATTGGTAAAAAGTACCTAATGTTTTCATTTTTTTTGAAATAAGTACCTAATGAATTTTTTTTTTTTAAATAAGTACCTAATGTTTTGCCTTTTGTTTGATGTTGGTACCAATTAACGGAGACTTTGAAAGTCTGTCAAATAAATCGTTAGTGGGGCCCCTAACCTAACGTCTTATAAACTGTTTCCCTCCCAATTTGACAATCTTATTTTTCCCTCCTTCAATTTCATTCATCTTCTTCTTAGGTCAAAATTGAACGATTACAATTGTTCTAGCAAACCCAAAATCAAAATATCACTCAACAACACAAATGAAACTAAATTGTTGGCAGAGTTAGGTTAATCTATCAACGACTGAGCAGTAGCAGTAGGTGTTCCATAATTTGACATTGTCAGTGAAGAAGCCATTGAAGGTAATTTAATTTTTTTTTGTTAATATATCGAATTTAAATAAATAGAATTTCTTATTTGGGTTTTTTGCCGATTTAATTGATTGTGGGAACTGAATTTAGTGTTTTGTATCAAATAATTGTTGGTTTGTGTGTTCTATTAAAATGAAATGTTAACTTTTTTCTTTGTGTGATTAAATTAGTGGTTCATTTCTATCTTCTGACATTGCAAACCCTACAAAAAAAACAAATTCAATACACCAATTGAACCATCAAAAAGCAATTACAGAAATTGGAGTAATTGGAGTGGGTAATTGAAGAAAAAAGAAAAAACCTGGCATGTTTCTAAAGTAATAGAAGTGGGATGATGATCCTGTTGAATGAAGGAGACAACCCAAAAAGCCCTAAATTAAATTGGAAATTTCATTTGTCTTTCATAGCTTCCTTATTTATAAACAAAAAACAAGCAGAAAGGTCATTTTTTACCATTGTAAAGAGACGTTAGGTTAGGGGCCCCACTAACGATTTATTTGACAGACTTTCAAAGTCTCCGTTAATTGGTACCAACATCAAACAAAAGGTAAAACATTAGGTACTTGTTTTTTAAAAAAAAAATTCATTAGGTACTTATTTCAAAAAAAAGTGAAAACATTAGGTACTTTTTACCAATTTAGCCAAAATAAAAAAAAAAAACTGTATATTCCACTGTTTTCAATGATGGGAAATTGTAAAACTATCCTCCATAAATATGGATTACCCTTACCTTATTTACCACACATATCTCATCTTATACCAAACTTATCATTCACTACTTTCATTTTTTTCCCTCCTCCACACCCAATAATCCCTCGGCCACCATGAACAACCACCGTCAACACCACTCGGCTCCCTCCATTGAAGGAAATTTAAGAAAAATAGAAGTTTACTTATTTCTAATTGCAGCTCTATTTGTATTACTTGTAGCTTTTATGGTCTTTATTTTAATTGACAAGTAAGTATAATTTGTTTTATTTTGCCTTTATTATTTTGTAAGCATATATTGTTTAATTTGTCTTTATGCGCTACTAATAATTAACTCCTTACAAATAGTTTGTTGTGATTAATTCATAAATATTAAATTAAGGGGGAGATAACACAATATTTATAATTTATTATTTATGATACACTAACTTATTATTTGAGCAAAGAATTTATTATCACCTAATGACTTACCTTGACATTATCTAGCTAATTCGTTTAAATATCCATATAATTTGTAGTTAGAAAAATGGCAGACGTGGTAAAAAGATAATTCCAACCTCTGGATTTAGCCGGTCAAAATTTTTTGCATTGGAAAATGGATACTAAAACATATCTAACGGCTCAAGGATTGGAGCATACTATAGAAGAAGTCAAAATCGCTATTTCTGCAGATGCCTCTGCCATAAATAGCTCTATCAAAAAGCCGACTGAACGTGAAAAAGCTCAGACTTTGGTGATAATTAGGCATCATTTGATTGAAAGTATAAAAGATGAATATTTAATGGAAATTGATCCATATGAATTATGGAAGAAATTACATGAGAGGTTTGATCATCATAAAAGGGTATTATTGCCCAAAACACTATTTGAGTGGACAAACTTCAGATTTCAAGATTTTAAATTCGTGAATGAATACAATTCAACATTGTATACAATATTGACCAACATGAGGCTATGTGGAGATGAGGTCACAGATGCACAAATGATAGAAAAAAATTGTCCACTTTTCAAATATTGTTCAGTATGATATGTATCGTGACCGAAGACTAATGAAATATAGTCAACTTATCTTCCTCATGTTAGTATCTGAGCAAAACAATGAACTATTGTTGAAAAATCATAACAATGAGGCCAACTAGGCCGGGTCCAAGGCGTCCCCTGAAGCAAACGCTATTGAAAGTTCACGCCACTCAAGTGCATCATTTAACAAAGGGCGTGGAAGGTTCAATAACCGCGGCCGTGGGCGCGGTAATTTCTATGGCAGAGGACGTGGTTGTGGCAGAGATGATTACTTTGCCCCAAGATATAATAATGGTTTTAAATATTATGATAAAGCAAAGGGCAAATAAATTTCAAGGTCAACTTCCCAAAGGGGAAGGGAAATCTGAAATGGATGCGACATGAGTGGCCATTGGACACGTACTTGTCGTACAACCAAACATCTGGCAGAACTTTATCAAGCATCAAAGAAGAACGGAAAAGAGCCAGAAGAAAATTTTGTCAATGACCCCATACACAATCATGCCCAGTTTAGATGTTTCAGACTTCTTTATGGATGATGAAGTTATGGTTAAGAAAAATGACAAATAAATGACATGTATTATAGCTAGAACTAGCTTAACTATGATCATCCATTGTATCTTTCTTTTTTGATTTACTTATGTATTGAAAACAATAATAATATGCATCTTTTATTATTATTAAGCTAAACTTTTATATTTATTTATGCTGCATGCAAAATTGCCATTGAATTTCTATTGATTTTGGAAAGAATACAAGGAGACATTTGTGGTCCAATTAATCCATCATGTGGACCATTTCGTTATTTTATGGTATTAATTGATGCATCAACAAGATGGTCCCATGTGACCCTTTTATCTAGTAGAAATATGAATTTTGCAAAATTACTTGCTCAAATCATTAGATTAAGAACGCAATTCCCAGATTTTACAATAAAGAGAATAAGACTTGATAATGCTGGAGAATTCACATCACAAAATTTTGATGAATATTGCATATCCATCGGGATCATTGTTGAACATCCTGTGCCTCGTGTCCATACACAAAATGGACTTGCTGGATCATTGATTAAAAGATTGCAACTAATTGAAAGACCATTGTTATTGAGGTCAAGCTTCCCTTTATGTGCATGGGGACATGCTATTTTACATGCAGCATCACTAATCAGGCTAAGACCCAAGCCTTATCACAAATGTTCTCCATTACAATTAGTCAATGGTCGAGAGCCAAATATATCACATTTGAAAGTTTTTGGATGTGTTGTATATGTTCTAATTGCTCCGCCCCAACGTACAAAAATGGGTCCACAAAGAAGGATGGGAATATATGTTGAATTTGAATCTCCATCAATTATTAAATATCTAGAGCCAATGACGGGTGATTTATTCACAGCTCGTTTTACTAATTGCCATTTTAATGAGACAATGTTCCCATCCTTAGGGGGAGAGAAAGTGCACCCAATTAAAAGGGAGATTGAGAACACGTGGAATACATTGCAACTTTCAATATATGATCCAAAATCAAACTCTTGCTCCTACCAGCACAAAATGCCCCTACACGCATTGAACTTTCAAGTGTACCCTATTGCATTTACATACATTGAAAAGGTTACAAAATCACATATACTAGCACAAAATGCCCCTGCACGCATTGAAGTTCCTACCGATGAAAAGTCTACGAAAATGAGTCAAGTGCACGACGGAAGCGTTGAAGACCATTAGGGTCAAAAGACTCCAAACCTAGGAAATTAAGAAGGTAAGATGAAATGCCAAATGAAATTGATACTACCGTTGATCTAAAGGATCAAGAAATGAAAAATGGAGATGATGGTAAAGATAATGATATTCAAAAGGAAGAAGAGGATGATAACATTGACAATAATGAAACATCGATAAATTTTGTTTCATCAAGAAAGGAATTGAATAGAAAAAATATCCACATCGACGATATCATTGCTTAGTCTATAGCGGTTGATGTAACTAATGATGAAGATGATGTTGAACCAAAGACGGTAGATGAATGTCGTAGGAAAAAAGATTGGCCAAAATAGAAAGAGGCAATCCAAACAGGGCTTAAATCACTTGAAAAGCGAGAGGTGTTTGGAAAAATAACCCAGACACCTCAAGGTGTCTAGCCAGTTGGATATAAATGGGTATTTGTCAGAAAACGAAATGAGAAAAATAAGATTGTGAGGTACAAGGAAAGACTTGTAGCTCAAGGTTTTTCTCAAATGCTAGGAATAGATTATAATGAAACATATTCTCCTGTAGTTGATGAAACTACTTTAAGATTTCTAGTAAGCTTAACTGTTTTAAAAGGATTGCAAATGCCTGATGGATGTTGTGATCTTTATGGGTCACTTGACACAGATATCTATATGAGACTCCCTGAAGGATTAAAGCTACCAGAAAATCATGGTCCTAGAGAAATATTATGTGTAAAATTAAGAAGATCACTCTATGGCCTGAAACAATCAGGGAGAATGTGGTATAATCGTCTTAGTAAATATCTTTTAAAACAAGGATTCAAAAATGACCCAATAAGTCCTTGTGTATTCGTTAAGAAGGCAGTATCAGGATTTGCCATAATTGCAGTTTATGTTGATGATTTAAATATTGTCGGGACCTCCAAGGAGCTTGAGATTACTGCAAAATATTTAATGAAAGAATTCAAAATGAAGGACCTCGGAAAGACTAAATTTTGCCTTGGCTTGCAAATAGAACACCAAAAGGGGGGAATTTTTGCCCATCAATCAAACTATACCGAGAGAGTATTGAAACGTTTTTATATGGACAAAGCACACCCAATAAGCTCGCCAATGGTGATTCAATCTCTTAATATGAAGGATGATCCTTTCCGTCACAGAGAAGAGGACAAAGAAATCCTTGGTCCTGAGTTACCATACTTGAGCGCTGTTGGTGCTCTAATGTACCTAGCGAACAATACTCAGCCAGAGCTAACTTTTGCAGTAAACTTGCTAGCCATGTATAGTATTGCACCAGCAAAAAGGCATTCAGAGGAACGCAAGATCTAGGGTTGTATTATAAAGCCAAATCCAATGTCACTCTTGTGGGATATGCATATGCAGGTTACTTATCAGACCCACTGAAGGCTAAATCACAAACCGAATATATATTCACCTATAGAGGAACCGCAATCACATGGAAATCGACAAAGCAGACTCTAACCGCTACGTCATCTAATCATGCTGAATTGATTGCCTTATATGAAGCTGGACGTGAGTGTGTATGGCTAAGGTTAATGATCAGTCACATTCAAGAAGCGTGTGGATTGAAAACAATTGTAAGTTAACCTACGACAATTTATGAAGACAATTCTGCTTGCATTGCTCAAGTAAGTGAAGGATATATCAAAGGAGATAAGACAAAACATTTATCACCTAAGATCTACAAAACGAAGGGAAGGTCGATATCCAACAAATTTCTTCATGCGACAATCTTGCTGATTTGTTCACTAAGTCACTCCCAGCAAGAAAGTTCAAAGAGCTGACACATAAAATCGGAATGCGTCACTTTCATGATCTCTGTTAAAGCTTAGGGGGAGTATTCAAGATACTACACTCTTTTTCCCTTCGACCAGGTTTTTATCCCTTTGGGTTTTTTCTGTTGGCAAGGTTTTTAACGAGTAGTGCAGATGTGAAAAATGTTGTGCTTTTCCCTTAGATATGGTTTTTCCCGCAAGAAATTTCATAAGCAAGGTTTTTAATAAAGCAAGAAACACCCCTATACAAGAATCTAGTAACCCTTAGAAAAACAATATTAACCCCTACAAAAACAATATGGTAACCTCTAGAAAAAGAGTCTAGTAACCATTAGAAAAAAAATAAACAAGTAACACATACAAAAACAACTACTAACCAACACAAAGAGAATCTAATAACCCTAATACAAGAAACATAGTAGCCCTTATAATAAGAACCTAAGCTAGTAACCCCTACAAAAAATATAGTAACCTCTACAAAAACAATCTACTACACATACAAAAAGAATCTAGTAACCCTTGGAAAAAAAATAACCAAATAACACATACAAAAACAACTAGTAACACCTACAAAGAGAGTTATTAAAAAAAATAGAAAAAAAAGCATAATAACCCCAATACAAGAAACATAATATCCCATATAAAAAGAATCTAGTAACCCCTACAAAAAAGACATAGTAACCCCTACAAAAAAAAAATAGTAACCCCTATAAAAAGAATCTAGTAACACCTACAAATAAACCATAGTAACCCTTAAACAGAAAATCACAGCAAGCATTAAAAAACAACCTAACAACCAACACACATACAACCTAAAAACTAAAACTAGTAACCCCTAAACAATAACGTAGTAAAACCTATAAAACAAACATAGAAATCCATTCAGAAAAACCTAATAACCCTTACAAACAAACATAACAACCATTATACAAAAAAACATAGTAACACCTAAAATACAAAAATAATGGGAATAACAAAATATAAAATATAATAGTAAGAAAAAACAGAAATAAAAAAAAAAAACAAAAAAATAGTATTCAAAAGAATGAACTTAAGTAAAAGTATAAAGAAGAAACACATACTGAGTTTTGTCTTCTTTTGTAACATCAACATCTTCAACACAATTAACAACAATAGCAGGAGTCTTATCAACAACCCTTCCCTTTTAGAACGACCTTCAACGTCTTCAATATTTAAATCACCGCGTCGTTTATTCCGAGACACTACCGTCCTTGGGTAATTCTGCTTCTTTTGTTAAATCTCTATCAACCGTTGCAGCAATATTAGACTATTTTATAAAACTATGAACAGTTTTCTTCACAGACCTTCTAGACTTATTTTTGAATACTCATACATTAGGAATCATGTTGGACAGCAACACATCATCATCAAATTCATCATTAAAAGTAGAAGTTTCTTCTTGAGAAATTTTTTTCTTAAAAATAAGATCATCAATTGTCTCCTTAGAATCATAATCACCTTCACCGGCAATTTTACCATCATCAACCACTTGCTAATCACCACATCCTTCCTCCTTATCCTCGGAAACACATATATCATATAATCAACATTTTATACACTAATTCAATAAACAGCATTCAAACACTGAATAAAATTGCATATTCTCAAAAAAATTGTTAAAATAATAAACAATAAAATAAAAAAACAAATTCTTCAAATCACAATTCATGACAAGGTTACTAAACAAAAAAAAAACATAAAAATAAGAACACCTAAAACTACAAACTCTATATCAAAAATTACGGTTACTAAAATTCTTCAAATAAGACTTCCTCAAAACTGAAATTACGGTCACTAAAAGCAGAAAAATAAGAACAACCAAAAGTAAAGCTCGACCAAATATATAAGCATCAAAGCGCACAAAATTGCATGAATTGTACAAATTAACAACTGAAATTATGGTTACACAAATTAAAAATTCACAAAAAAATTAAACAAAAGTTAATTACACAAAAATCAAAGTAAAGATCTACCAAAAGTAACATATACTACACATATATAACATCTAAAAATACAAAATAACATGAAATCTAAGACCTAAAACTTGAATTTCAGACAAAAAAACATGAAATCAAAGGCGAAAAACACAAAATCAAAAACGAAAACGGAAATTCACGAATGTAATTACTTACTTGCATTTCTCCTCTTTCATACGAACAGAACTATGACGTCAAGCAGTGCCTCTAACAACGACCATACGTCTAGTCATTTCTAAGAGAAATTTAGAATTCTAAACTTCAACAACAAAATCTTGAAGATGAAAGAAAAAATCACGCAAAAATGAAGAAGTATAAAATTTGAAAAATACAGAGAATTTTGAAGAGAGAGAAAAAGAAATTGAAAGAGAGAGAAATGGCGGTTACACAATTAAGGAAATGAAAAGAAGAATTGAAAATTTTAACAGTCAATAACAAAACAGGAAAAAAAACTGACAGATAACGGCGTCAAAAAAAGGGCTTTTATACTGATTGGGCTGCCGCACCAATTTAATATGGTATGGCTAGCTGGATTTAAGACTAACCCGCGGAGTATATAATTGTATAGTTTTATAAATTTGGATATTGATATTGTAGATTTAGTGGCAACAATAAGGATATTAGTTTTGACATTGATTTGCAACCTTAATGGTCACATTTGAGTAACAAGCTATATTCGAGTAATAAAGAGTTACATTCTAAATTTTTTCTCAAAAAGAATAACAATTATTTTATATCAGTAATTGGTATCAATAACCATTATCACATACTCCGTAGTATTTTTGTCGTGATTTACACTTTTATTAATTTTACAAATAGTGTTTTCAGAGGCAACTTAAAATCTCGTCATCATAAAAGAATACATGCAAAAAAAAATAATGTCTGATCTTATTTTCTTTAAATATATGTTCATAGTTATTGTGTGGGCCTTTATTAGTCCCTTTGTCTTTTATACTTGCTAAATTACGTTTTAAAGAGTCAAAATTAGTAGAAACGAGATGAATTGTAGAGATTTACGCTAAGTTGGGTAAAAATGGTGATATATCACCATTGTTGAGTGATTGATCGAGAGCACGAAAGGAAGACAATATTGAAAGAGAGAGAAAGAAGAAACTTGTTATTATTATTATTATTATTATTATTATTATTATTATTATTATTATTATTATTATTATTATTATTATTATTATTATTATTATTATTATTGTAATTTTGTAAGAAATACATACAATATATGACTAGTCACGAATCTAGATTTAGGAATGAGGGTACGAAGTTGAGAACAATAAAAAAAAGGAACATTTTTTTTACCAACCTAAAACTACATAGGAAAAATTAGGATAAATCAAAGAGACCGCTTTTTTGACTTAAGGAGCACCATGTTGCACTTGAACCAACCAAATCATAACCATTGTGCACCTTAAACAACTCTGATCCAACAATTTATAGGAAAACCCAACAACTAACAGCCCTAATTATTCTGCAACACCCAATACCAAACACAATATAATACAACCACAATAGCAACTATAAAACCAACTAAGGGACAACTTTCCAATCTTCAAAGCATCTAAAACCAAGCTGAAAGTACCACCATTGTCCACTAAAACAACCAAAAACCACAAAAAAAAACCATATAGCACCACCAATATACCCAACATCATTCTACAAACATCAACCAACCAACTCCAATATCAAGTACACCAACCAACAATCATAGTAACCATCCACCTCTCACATCCGAAATCCAAATTCCAAATAATTAACATGAATTGCAACCTAATTTTTTTCTTTTTCGATTGTTTCTGAAAATTAATTATCACTATTGGAAAAAAAAACAAAGAAAATTATCTCTTTGGATAAACAAAGAAAGTCTAAGAAGGCATAAAAACCTCTATGGGTCATAATAGAATAATACCATTATGGGCGAAATAGTCATACTATAGGTTTCGAAATTGATCATTATGGATCAAGAAAATCCTCTATGGGTATACAAAAGAAGCCAACTATGGGAGAAGAAATGAGAAGCCTCTCTATGGGCATACATAAGCCAACTATAGGTGAAAAAATGAGCAACCTCTATGGGCACACAAAAGAATAAGAGGACCACTATGAGTAATACCTCGTATTTTTTGGTATTTGATAAATTGAATTAATATTTATAAATTATATTTTTTGTATTTTATAGAAGGAAAAAAATGTTTTATAGATTAATTAATTATAGGAATTTAACTAATTAAAGGGTCACAATATTTATTTTGAGGTTTTATAATTTTTATGAAGTATTTCATAGCATTTTAGTATTTATTGAAGGATTATTAAAGTTTCCAAAGCAGGTTTCAAGATGGTTTCCTTAATTGTTTTAAAATAAGGGCAAAAAGATAATTTCCTCATTAAGGGTATTTTAGTAATTTTACAAAAAATGACTTTGGGCCTAGAAATACCCCTTTTAAACATAAAAAAATAGGTTTTAAGTTCTTTTAACTGTTTTGAGTTTTAGAGAAAAGAAATAAAGAAAAAAAATAATAAAAACAAAACAAAACCTTAACCCTTCGTCGGACCCCCCCCCCCCCCTTCTTCCGCTCCTGCAACCTCCGACCACTAGAACCCGCCCGCAGAAGCAACCACCGGCCGGCCACCGCCACCGAGGGGCAGCAACAACCACTCCCTGTCTTGCGCTTCTAAGCTTGTGAAGCATCTTCCTTGGGTGCCCTAACAGCCGATGTTTTAAGAGTTGTCAAATAACACTCTCTCACTGTGTGTTGGTCCCCCCTCAAAGTACCAATAGTTCCATCGTTGCAAACAAACTTCATTAACATAAGATGAGGAACCACCACAAGTTTAATGGAGTTAAAGGTAGGTCTTCCCAATATGATGTTGTAGGCCATGGGCTCATGTACCACCAGGAACCTCACAAAAAGATTCTTAGTTTGCTCCTTAGTATCCACTCTCAATGGTAAGGATACCGAGCCAACAGGGTGTATGATACCCCCTCCAAAACCAACAATAGGAAGCATGATTAGTTGGGGATAATTCTCTAGAAATTTAAGCATCTTTAGACAAGCCATAGTAATAATGTTAGTTGAACTTCCAATGTCAATGAGGATTCTTTTTACTCGCATGTTTGCTACTTTTATTTCAACCACCAGAGGATCATCATGGGGGGTCTTCACCTCACCCTGATCCTTTTCACAAATCATCACATAGGGGAACTCATCATCTTGTTTCTTCTTACTAGAAACCATAACCTATGAGAGATTCCGCAAGTGTTCTTTGTTCCCTTTAATATTGGGACCTCCTGAGGCGAACACTCCTGAGAACACATGCACAACATCCGAATCAGTAGCAGGATCAACGATGCACTTCTCCTTGTCCTTCCTTTAAAACTTAAACTTTGACTTCATAACTTACTGCTCCGACATTGCCTTGCCAGCCAACTTATCCAAAAGTCGCTTTAGATTATTATAGTCGTTGGTGTCGTGTCCAACATCCTATTGATAATGAAAATATTTATTGCTATTTTAAAACCTAGCTGGTCCCCTCTAGGGTTGAGGTGCTTTGAACTCAAACTTATCCTTGATTTCCGTAAGGATGTAGTACGAGTATTTTGTAAGCACATAAGCTGGCTTGTACGGCCTTGCCCGCTTTTGCGAGGTTGGAGGTGTGTTCTTGTTAGAGTCTCCAATATTCCACACGCATTGTCTTTTCTCATCTTTCCTCTTAGTTGGACAAGGATCTGATTGCTTTGTTGATGTTTTCTCTTTCTTCTCTACCTTCTCCGCTTTAGTAGTGGAGCAGATTTCAGTAGCATGAATATAAGACTCTGCTTCCATTAGAATCTCTAGAAGGGAACATATCCTCTTCTTCACTACATCATACTTCAATGTACCCCCTTGACAAAATTGTCAAAAGCCACCCCCTCTGATAGATCAAGGATATGAAGCATCTCCAAGTTAAATCTCTTCACATATGATATCAAACTCTCATTAGGACCTTGTATCGCCTTGTCTAGGTGTATATTAGTCTTCCTTTCATGCTTATTAGTCATGAAATGATATAAGAAGATCACGCTTAACTTATTGAAATTGTTGATGCTATTTTCCGGTAGAGTATTAAACCAATGTTGGGCTGCCTCCTTTAGAGTAGCTGGAAAGTATTTGCACCAAGTTGCATCATCAACGATTGGGCATACATCAAATGTTTGTAAGTGGACAAGTGATCATCAGGGTCAATTGTGCCATCATAGGGATCAATGTTGAGAGCCTTAGCCTTTCCTAGTTTAGGAGCAGTTACAATGGCAATTGAAAAGGAAGATTTCTATCCCATTGTCATTCGTGCGAACTGATTGTTCACTTGTTCTAAGGAGGGTACCACTTCAGGTCTCACATGTGGTACATGTGCCTGTTGTTGAGGTTCAGGGTCATACTCTTTCTCTTGCACTTTATACTCTTGGTTAGGATTATACAGTTTCATTGTCTTTGGGATTGGAGAAGTTATTCTATGTCTCTCATAATGATGAGTTTCATGCTCTTAACGAGGGTGAATGATGAGATCCAACATTTGAGTCATAGAAGCAGCCTCGGAGGCCGTAGCCTCTATTTCCCTCTCCAACTGCTTGGCATGCAAGTAATTCTTTGCATCCAGAAAGGTATGAGACAATTCCCTTTGTGGTTTTCGAGTTTTCTTACGCTGTCTTGCCCTTTCAGCAGCCTTCTTCCAATCAACCTCGGGTGTCTTAGTTGACATCCTTTCAATCAACCTCTTCTTGGGGGTCTTCATCCCCAATGCTTTCTTAGCCTTAAGTTTAGTTTTTTTCTTGGGGTCTGAGTAGACAGGAGTATTAAACTCTTCACTTGTGTAGCAAGTAAGTGTCTAAATTCAGAAATCATATCCTTCAACTGGACATGGAAACCACATCCTTCTTTCGAAAATGGTCAGCTGATAGAGCCTCCAATTGGTGGGCCTTTCCCTTCCTCTAGGGAGGACCCTCATCCTCCTCATCATCGAAGCGTTAGTCATCTTAAACTACTACCTCCTCATTAAGGGGAACTGATGTGGATTTTAAGTGGTACTCGCAAATAACACTCAAAACTCACGTGAAATCTAATCAAATCCCCACACCTGGACGAATTTAACTGATGGCTAATTAATTAGATCACTCCTGAAACTAATTAACTAGGTTCTAAATTCGATCTCCGCTCTTGAATCACGAATTTATGGAAGTAACTTGAATAATCAACTCCTTAATTACACAAGAGAAAACACACGAAATTTTATTAATTTCAATCACAAAAGACTTATGTTGTTACTAATGGTGTTGGCTTAGATAGCCACCACTATCATCCACAGTGTCATCAATCTTCACCAAGTCACCCAAACCTGTGATTTATCCTTCTCAAACCCAATTGGATTCAACATAAGATTCATTGGCTCATCCACAATTAGTTCAGGGTAGGATATTTCACTTGTAATCAAATTCACATTAGGAACATTTTCCCTAGGAGGTTGCCTTTCCTTCGAAGTTGAAACCCCTTCCTTAGGTATACCTTGTGATGCCATTGTATAATATCTTTCCCCTCAGACGGCGCCACCTATTTCAAAAAAAATTTATGGTTATGGGAGAAGTAGAAGGACTCAAATACAATGCTACACCACAAAGTAATTAGTATTAATTGATGGTAAAATAATTGATAGTAAATAGCAATTACAAGCCTAGAGAGAGAAACACCAATTTTAGAGAGAAAAGCTCTCCAAATTCTTGCTAAAGTGTAGATTTCTAAGTTTCCCCAAAATGAGCTACAAAGTGCCTATTTATAGGCTTTTTGAGAGTTGAGCCTTGCTTATGATTGTGACAAGTAGCCTAATTACAGTCGTTGGAAAAATTATATGGGTTTCATTTATTGGGCTTTATTCTAATAGGCTTTCTTCCTCCTTCAATACTGGCCTGCCAGATATTACCTGGACAGTGGTCCCCGTGTCACCTGGACGTTGATCCTCTGATGCTGATGTGGATTAGGGTTCTTTTGGCTCATAACAAGTCCTTTAACCTAAGAAAAATGCCTATTCCTGAAAAAAAAACCTATGATTATCACCATTGTTGCCATCAACTATAACTACTACCACCAATACCACCACCACCACACAATGGAAATAACAACCTCATGATTATTACTTGCCCACTCAAAAACATCCTGCCATTATGCCATTCTTACCGTGTCATCACTGAAGTCAAACCCCAACATCCAAAAATCCAAAATGAAAGCAGCAAATTCCTAAAATCCAAAATTGAAAATCGCAAAACCAAAATCCATAATTAAAGTTGCAATACCAAAAATCACAGCCCCAAAACATAAAATTGAAAACGTAATATGAAACTCCTAAATCAAAAATGTTAACGATGATGGTTATTAGTTTGATGTTTGCTTGATAGTGATGGTGAGCGAAAATGACTTTGTAATGGTGGTGAAGAGATAGATGTATTAGTGATCAATGAATTTTTTTATGTAGTAGATGAAAGAGAAAATTAATGAGGCTGGTGGTGGTATTAGGTGGGCATGGGTTTTTGAGTGGAGAAAAATGATTATTGGTGTTGATGAAGGTGGATGTGGTGGTTACTTGGTTAGAGTGAGGAGAGGCATTGAGAGGAGAGAAAATTTAGATGAGTTTTATGTAAATTTAATTTTTAACATCGTTACATTTGATCGAGATTTGAGTTTGGTTATTGATAAATCTTTTTTATGAGTTTGTGGTATGTTTGAGAATTTTTGAGAAATATATGTACACCTTATAATTTTAAGAAACACATTGTACATCTTAGAAAAACCTTTATTTTTCTATGATCATATAAAAATATATTTGGTTAGATTATATAAGTCAATATCATAAAATAAAATATTACACTAGCATGTGTATTGCACGTGTTTTAACACTAATATATAAAAAAGTTGTTCAAATTAGTATACATTTGAGTAACCAATTAACCACTATTGTCTAGATAAATACTACTCCATATGTTTCATTTTATTCTTTGCGTTTCATTTTACATGTATTAAGACTTATATACGGCTTGCCACACAGTTAAATAATGGTGTGGTTGGTCCAAGTCTAACAAAAAAGCCCAAACAGAGTTAGATTAATAACCAAGTCCAGAAGTAGTCAAAGTCGTGTAATTTTCTTTTTTACCTCTTTTTCCTCCTATGTGCTTCAATCTTCTTATATAGTCTTTCTTTTTATTTTTTCTCTAATGGCAATTCATTCACAAAATCATTAATCACATCTAATCAATTACTTTTCCTCCATTTTCTCTCTCCTCTTCATTGTTTTCAACTTGCCTTTCCTTCCATTTATATTCCATTTCGTTGTTACTCATCTTTTTTACTCTCCCTTCTCCATTGTTGTTTCTTTTTTTCTCTCTCTCCTCCTATCCATTATTAACTTTTTTCCTTATACCGAAAATGCCTAACATAAATAGAAACTCCAAGGGCAATCTCTTCATATTGAATCCTCTTCTTGTCCTTCATTTTTGGTATCCTATTGGTTCTGCCATAAATATATCAACATAAAAGCATGATCTTCTTTCATTTTTAAATTTTTAAAAATAAACTTTATTCTAGAAATAAGTGACATTACTATTACAAGTATGACAATTAACGAGAATGAAGTATAGGTTACTTCTTTGAGTAACAAATGCTAGTGATTATAAGTGTAGAAGTTAAAATACTTATTACTTCGTATATTGGAGTTGGATTACAAGTATGATGGCTACTTACTTGAATAAAAGAGTTTATTAATTTTTATTGTAGGGGTTACTTACTAAGTTGGAGTTATATACAGAGGTTACTTATTTATGGAATAAGAGAGGTTAGTAATAATAAGTATATGAGTTAGTGTACTAATTAGGAATAGGGGGGGGGGGGTTTTACTTATTATGAGTAAACGGGTTACTTATTAGGAATATATGGATTTGTTAATTGAATAACAAAGGTTGCTAATTATAAGTACATGGATTACTTATTAAGAATACATGGGTTACTTAGTTAAATAATATAAGTTACCTTTATTTTAAGGGAATAATAGAAATTAGTTATTATGAGTACATGGGTTTCTTATTAGGAATATTTGGGTTACTTAATTGAATAACAGAGATGACTAATTATAAGTACAAGGGTTACTTATAATGAATACATGGGTTACTTAATTGAATAACAGAAGTTACTAATTATAAGTACGTGGGTTACTTATTAAAAATACATGGGTTACTAAATTGAATAACAGAGGTTATTGTTTATACGTACATGGGTTACTTATTAAGAATACAACAGTTACATAATTGAATAACAAAAGGTACTTATTATTGTACATGGGTTACTTATTAGGAATGTATAGGTTATAACTTAATTGAATAACACAAGTTACTAATTATATATCTAGAGGTTACTTATTAGGAGTACAAGGGGTTACTTATTTGAATAACATAGGTTACTAATCATAAGTATAGAGGTTACCATTATTTACATGGGTTGCTTAAATAATAAAATTGAATAACAGAGGTTACAGTATATGAGTTTTTGTATCAAAATAAAAAATAAATAAATAAATAAATAAATAAAAACTAGCTATATGAGTTTACTTGTTAGAAATATATATATTATATAATAGAAGAGTTATCTTATATACTAATTTAAAAGTTGTTTTAATATAAATACACAACCACCAATCCACTTTGTTTTTGTTGATCAATTGTTCACAATAAAATATAATAAAGAGTTATAGTTACATGAGTACATGTAACTAAAAGTACATGCACAAATATGTACATCTCTAAGAGGCGTGATAAAAGACTATTACTAACACATTCTCTTATCTCAAGTGCCCGATAATGGTTATTTTCATCCGAAAAAAGTGATTTTTTTAACGACAAATTTATCATGGAAACATAATCTTTATCAATTTTGCATGACCAATTAATTACAAAAGGATAATAAAAATTTATGAATAATAACATATTACCTTCGTCTTTCTTTACTTGCTACATTTACCTTTTCACATTTCCCAATAAACCACTTTAAAAATTATAATCTCGAGTTATATATTTCAATAAATTATAAAAAATTATATATTTGGAAAGTTTATATCGAAGCGAATCAAACAAGATTCCATATGGCTATACTTTTCATTACGTATAAAGCACTAAAGTAAGTCAAAGTTACACTATAACTACTGTCAAAAACCCTATTGTAGCAAGTAAAAAGATACAAAGGGAGTATTTGATATTTTGAGATCGACTGGGGGCATCGTCCGGACTAAATTACTAATTTGCATCTAAATGTTGATTGATTGTTTAGTTTAATTTTTTCGAGGATTATATTGCCGAAGTGAATTCATATTTCAAAGTATGTAATTCTTTCCAAATTGCAATATTACTGTAATTGTTATACTAATTGTTTATGCAGTCAATTAATTTTGTATGCCCTTTTGGATCCCATGTACTAAAATGTCTTAAATTCTAACTACATTGTATTCACCTTAACCTTATAATGTACCTCGTGCAAGTGCAAGGGTACACTCTAGTTATTAATAGTTACAATGATTACTTATTATAATAAGAGAGTTGGGGTTACTAAATATAAGTATAGGGGTTACTTATTAGGAATATAGTAGTTATTTATTCGAATATCAAAGGTTACCGACTTTAAAAATAGGGTTATTTAAATTAATAAGATAAGGATTACTCAAATAATTAAATTTAAGTAATCTTAATGAACAAATAATGTTATTTGTATAATTAAATAAGGTTACTAATATGAGAGATATATGTTACGATTATAATAATCGTACATTAAAATGAGCATTCGTTAAATTACATATACAAATAACTAAAGATATTAACTTAAAAAGAGTTATAATAGACACTTGGCAGTGTTTGCAAGTTGGAACTAAAGTCATTATGGCTCATTTCAAGCCCATTCTATCAGGCAAATTAATTGAAAGTCTGCAAATAACACTTTCTTCACCTGCGAATCCTTTTCCTCCCTCCATCTCCCTTCATCCAACACTTTCTTCTCCTAACTCACCAGGCCATTTCCACTACCATTCCACCATTTGCAAATTAATTCTACACCGTAAAAAAATACTTAATTCAATCTAAATCATTACATTTTACTCCCGATTCGCCTTTGATAACCTCTATTTGAAGCATTTTCAGAATTTGTGGTTGATTAAGATGAATTCTTCAAATTTATTTTGAAATAAGTTCTTGGGAAAAAGAGAATAAAAAGTTGCCACAAATAAATGTTTTACAAAAAACAGAGATGAAGTGTTTTTTTACTTGACAGCTTGATTTTATTAAGGAAATAATATACAATGCTTCTTTTCTTACTTTAACGCCGTTAACTCATGGCTTGTGGTCACACAATTTGTGTTTGGTGTAGTTGGTTGTACCAAAAACACGTTCTTTTACATGTTGGTTAATGCGGATTTAGTAAAACTTTTATCTTTAGTTTTGTATTTTTAAAATTATAAAAAAAGTGATTCTAATAGAATAAATTAAGATGGAACAATTAAGATCTCATATAATATGTTTTTATTTACATATAAAGTGCAAACAATGGTCAAAGTAAGATTTGTAAATAAATGAATAATGTTCATAATTAAAACGTAAAGAATAAATTGGAACGGGCGGAGTAAGATTTGTGAAAAATGTTCATAGTTAAAACGTAAAGAATAAATTGAAATGGACGGGGTATCTAACGATCATTGTTTAAATAAATAACTATCATTATTTAATATTGCTCAAAAATACAAAAAGAAGAAATACACATTTTTATTTTTGATTTTCCATAAATTGATCACACCACTATGGTTTGACGAGAGTAAAGATAGTTTAAGTGGTTAATGCTTTTCTCGCGGCTCTAGAAAATCCTGGGATCAAGTCTCAAACATGCCTTTGTGGATCAATAAGGAACTGTTTGATAGAGTGTAAAACATTTTTGGATGAAATTAGTTCTCCATGAAATACCTGCATGTTACATTGGAAAATTTATTTTCATAAAAATTTTCGTTGTTTAGTGGCATGTAAAATGATTTTACATTTTAAGTATTTTCAATAGTTTGTTTGAATGGAAAACTAGTTATTTCAATTGAAAAGAAAATTTTTATCCTTCCCAGTGTGATGGAAAATTAATTGTTATTTGACATCCACTTTATACTAGATTGGCATCCATATTTTACTTTGTTATCCCTTTTTTCCCTTCTCCATCATCATTTCACTTCTTTTTTAATNTTTTTTTTTTTTTTTTTTTTTTTTTTTTTTTTTTTTTTTTTTTTTTTTTTTGCATTTATACGTATTAATGAATTTAAACTTATTTGTTCATATTTAGATTTATTTATTAATACGTTAATACATATAAATACAAACAAATACATATATATATTGAAACCAGTGCTTGGAAAAAACGTCTGTTTCATGGAACCAACGCCTAATCCAAGAACAGAACGGGCGCCTTTTCAAGGCACTTGTTTCACCATACAAGCCCTCTCCGTCTTCATCTGACATTTTCCATTTACCGCCTATGGTGTTCTAGTGGTCAAACATAAACTTCCGATGTTGGTGTTGGTGGCCATTAGAGACGAGGATGAGAGAAAGCGTTTTTTTTTATAAAAGGGCAAATGTGGAAAAATGTGTTGAAAGTTGGACATCAAACTAGTAATTGTGGACGCCAAATAGCAATCCCCGAGAAAAATGTTTTCCTCCCAAATTTTGGGAAAATGTTTTCAACCCAGTGAAAAATCATTTTCCCGCGGAAATTTTGTCAGAACACACCTTTTAAAATTTCTTTTTTGCGAGAACACCCCTTTTAAATCTTTCTTGTGAAGTCACAGCTTAAACTAATTTTTTTTTTCAAGAGGCACCCTGTTGTCGGTTTCTGGTGTTGACTTTGTTTTCAGGCATTGACCCCCCTATATTTTCTCTAATTGCACCCCTATTCTTGATGTTTGCACTCACTTATTCACTTATATTCATTCTAAAGCAGTAATAGTCTCGATTGTATTTTTTATTCAAAATTTAATGGCAATTCAACTCATCTTCTTCCTCTAACCAATTCATCTTGTTTAAAAACCTAACTTGAACCATGATTAAAAATATAAAAAAAAAAAAAAAAGCTCACCCGTTATTCTCATTGGCAACACTCTAAAACTTCCGCCCTCACTGCCACCACCCCAACATCCTCACCCTCAACGAAAACTAGAACTACTATCTACAACTATCGCCATCACCTAAACTTGAAACTATTGCACAAGAATTCAAAACTTCAATGCTTAAACCATCACTTCAATTCGACCGAAAATTCAACAACCACTTCAATTCGACATCTGGACTCAAGTTCAACTAACACTATTGTCGAAGACACAAATGGTTGCTCACAAGTGAAGTTACTGTAAGAATAGGCTAACACCAATAACGAAAACTTATCTGGAGATAAAGAACAAAGTCGTGGCATGACGAAATATCACTGCCCTATTCTAATTTGCCCCGTACTTGTACACACGACCTCTTGGCAATCGACTCCCGGGATTACACGACGTCTACTCTAATGGTGTACAGCAAAAGAGCAGATTGAGAACTCGATCAAAACAATGCCCAAGAAACGTGTTTAGTATTTGAGAGGAAGAATTATTTGTGTGTTGTTCTGTGTGTTTGTGTGAAGGAGTCGATTATCTATAAGACTACTGTTCAAGGTACAACAAACCAGAACGGTAAAATGAGATTATGGCCATAATGAAGGCGCTAATCACTGCAAGAATAAAGATGGCCATAATGAAGTTACTAATCATGGCAAGAATAAAGATTGCAATGGTTACAATATCGACAAGATATTGTAACTGACATAAATAATCAAATGGATTTTGTCCAAAAAATTAGGCATGTGGTGTAAAATCCATCGCCACACCCCCACCCGGGCACACACCACTCACCCGAGCTCGGCCCGGCCCGACGTGCACGTGAGTGTGGTCTCCAACTCCCTCCACTATAAGAATAAAGATTGCAATGGTTACAATATCGACAAGATATTGTAACTGACATAAATAATCAGATGGATTTTGTCCAAAAAATTAGGCATGTGGTGTAAAATCCATCGTCACACCCCCACCCGGGCACACACCACTCACCCAAGCTTGGCCCGGCCCGACTTGCACGTGAGTGTGGTCTCCAACTCCCTCCACTATAAGACTCTAATAGATCCTTAAGGAAGGTAAGGGTATATAAACCAAGTAAACAATTTTGTGTTTTATCAATGTGGGACAAGGAGAGAGAAACGAAATGGGTTTTCTTTTGAAGCAAAACAAATGGGGTAAAGCATATTACTCCAACAATTACGGGTGGTGGTGAACTCTCCAACCTTGTTAGTGGCGAAAGAGCCTACTATAATGTTTTCTTGCGGGCTGGTAACAGTTGTACAGATGGTAGGATTTAACTCTCGATATCTATAATGTTCTTCCAAGATGATGTTTTTTATTTAATTACTTCCTCTTACTGTCTCCCATGTCCCAATTGCTGAACTCATCATTGCCCTTAGTCATATTAATTCAACAATGATGCCATTAGATTGTGTACCTTACTCCTCCTATAAGAAGAAATTCCCATATTATGTACCTTTTTTTCCTAACCATTTTATTATGCTCCTAGCATCTGTCCTATGATGACCGTGGTTAAAATGTGGGTAGAGCTATAGAATATAGACTTGTTTACCATTGCTATAAGGTAATAAAAACGTTAAGAGAAAATTAACTCATGACTTGTACCAACAATAACAACATAAGAAGTAACTGAGGGACTCAAACTATAACGATGACAAAGGAAATTCATAATAGATGGAGTCTCAGAGTAATTGTCGGTCTTGGGTACAAGATCATGACCCTTCTTTCACATGCTCACTTTCTCCATGTAATCATCTAGTAATAATGCAACGAAGTTCCAAAGGATTTGTGATAGATAGCTTTGTGAACTCACACAAATCTCGAACTTGAATTGTCAATACCAAGGTGTGAGAACCTACACAAATAACCTGGAACGAAATACACATTGAAGTAAAGGAAAAGGGAATTGAAGGTGTTCTGATGGAAAACAAAGGCTCCCGAAATTATAAGCATTTAAGCAGGTTACTAAGTCAAGGAGTCAACTATTGTTTTCGTTTCGAATTTGCAGTTGTCCAGGTGGTAATGGAAAGGAAGTCAAGTACCCTCATCGAATTCAATTCAATGTCCATGGAAAAAGTCTTCCTTAAATCTTGTAGTAATATTCATGTATGTATTCTCAATTTCTCATTGTACTATGTCTTTGACCATGGGTATGTCTTACAGAATTGGAGATATTGTTAGTCCCTGCTTTCTTTACTCTCCAAGTCCAAGTGTACGTAGAACCTATACAAGGCAAATCAACTACATCTCAGGCATTAAAAATACTACACATACGCAGCACTATAGTATACAACTAGTCACGTTTACAGATAATGTAATCGTAAGACAGATTTTGTTGCGAGTGTAGGGCATATATTAGTAAATTTTATGATTTTCGATTGTACTCCTCCTTCTCAACTGCATATTATAGTTGAGGAGGAGAAATTAAGTACCACCATGGTTAGAAGGAATACCTAATTTGTAGTTCGTTTTTATTATCTTCTAAAAAAAAGCGCATGTTTTTTTTTTTTTAATCATTTGCATGGATGAAAAGAAAAAATTAGGGGAAACAAATAAGATAATTAGTTACAATAATTTTAACACTAATAACATATAGAATCCCTCTGTTTGTGTTAAATTTATTAAATCATTTTCTTAAAACACGTGCAAATCTGCAAATAATACAAAGGGGAAGTAAATTTGGATAGGTTAACAGAATTCTTTGTATCTTAAAGACGAAAAGGTCGACACAACTTCAATTACTTATATTATGTTGAATTGTTCTTATATTAGGTTGAAGTAGTATATTTTCAACATACATTATTCTTTGAAGTTTGAACTGTACAAATTCAAGTATCTTAACAACAAGCGGTCATATTATCTTCGAACTGTCATTCAAATTATTGTATTGTCTTTGAACTGTACACGAATTCAAACAATACGAGCAATTCAACATATACAATTCTTTAAACAAATTCAGTACAAATTCAACAAGTACACTCAGCATCATCTTTCTCTTGAGAAACAATTCCACACTTGCTCTAATAGATTATCAAAATGTAATGCATACTTCATAAATCTAAAAAGAAATTGAATATATCAATTCCTTATTTTCAATACAATGGTGAAAGTTTACTAAACCAAAAAGTGTGCTCAATTTTGTTATTACATGGAAAAATAGAGTAATATTACAAGTGAAAAAAGGGTTTTGAACCTATCATGCCTATCCAATATTTAATCTTAAAAAAAAAAAGAAAAAACAAAGAACCCAAAATAACTACATTTACATTATGGCTAAGCACATATACAAACTGAAGTTAATACGCCAACTGCCAAGTCCAGAGAACTACAGTTGCTGTCATACACCTCATATCATCTCCATTTCAAGTATCAATAACGCTCAGCAAGTCATTCACCTCAGCAAGTATCAGTGATCAGCAAGGTCACAAAGCAAATGACCTAGAGTATGCAATTCCAGAAAAAAGAAAGTTCGGGAGTTTGAGGGAAAGGAGGGGAAGAGGGGAGGGAAAGAGATCAGTCAGTGAGCATTTTCCCAGCACATCATATAAAACCTGGTCAATTTCAGCTGTGCCAAAACCTAAAATTTAATAATATGCAAAATGAATAATGAAATTCTTACCTTAACTCCCTGTACATTAGGAGCACATGAATGGCATGATACTCCATGGCCAAGCCATATTAAATCAAGACCTTACACAACTGCATGCCCTCACAAGGACCAAAATATGCATATTCTGCCTTTAGTTCCACTACCATCAGCAAAGAATAAAGCAGCATATAAACCCACAGTAAGGGAAAACAATCTCTCTACAACAACAAAGCCTTATTTTTTCTCAATTTGCATTAATCCATGCTACAAACAGTGTCCTAATCTGGCAATTAGAAAATTGATCTGGGAAAAGAAAAATGCTACACATATAAGCAATGAAAGAACATGTCATACGGTCATACAGACTCATCAAGAAACAGGCCCGCATAAACTAGTGAAGAAGCAAAATAACCACATTGCTCACATCAAGTTGGTTTTTATTATTTTCAGATTGATCAAAAAATATAGTTTCAGACTCTCATGTCACAGAGTATCACTGAGCAGCCATGTTAAACAAAAATCTAAATGCAAATAATAATAAGTTTATATCTAGTCTAGAAAATAGGGACAACCTAATATGTTATAAAAGCGAACACCAACACACTATCACTGAACAGCCATGTTAACCAAATCCAAGAAAGGATACCTAAACAAGCATATTGATCGCAGGGATGCGAGCCACAATATGGCTTCAGGTCTTCTTATAAATTAAGAAATCAACTTCTTACCTGGAATTCAGCATATTAAACAACATACAGATATTATTCACAGCGTCCGACATGCATTGCCTCATTTACAAGGAGCCAATGAGGATGATCCCCCTTTCTCTAAAGTACAGAGGTGGCTAACCACAACACCATCTTTACGATTGTGGCAGTAAGGCCTACATGTCTGGACAGCTCCTGAAAAATGCACAGGAGGCATCAATAATAATGATACAAGCCTGAAATGGAGAAGTACTCTCTGATAAGAGAAATTTTGCATTCATTCCGCTTAAAGTCTTAATTCATTGTATTCTTGCACAGATATTAATTAACTTGCACACAATATTATTTCTTAAATTACATGAACAGAATAGACCCAATGCAGAAGCTAAATTCATATTCCATATTACAAATAATTGACAACTTCACAAGATGTTCATCACCAGAAAATTGAAGAAAATACAAGTATTGAGAACAAAATAAACTAAACAGAAAAACGGTAGAGAAGGCATTACTTTAAGAAGAAAAAAAAAATCGTTATATACTTTTTGTATGTAATCACAACTCCGTGGCTACATTAGCAGTAGGAAACATGTACACTTTCATATGTTACTCACTTCTTACAAGGCATGGGGTACAAATAAACTTACAAGGCCCAATGCAATCAGCAACATTAAGAAACTACAGACCTAGTGACAAATCAAACCAAGACCTCCAATAGACTTTAATCTCCTTACCTCTGCTAAATGTTCATCATTTGTAACATAAAGCTTCATTCTAAGGTTGGTTAGAGCAATTTCTTGTTCCCAACTTAAGGGACCAGAGGCATATAACGACTCTAAAACACGACGATAGCCATATAAATCTAACTCATGTGTCCTTAAAGAGTCTTCCCCTTCTAATGGGCTATCAGGCATTTCTTCCTCTGCTCCCAAACAACTATGAGAATCTGCATCACTACAAAGAGAAACACTATCCTGTCTACATCCTGCATAAGAATGGCTGAGCAACCTATCAGGATCGGCATTAGTGATGCTACAACTACCAACAGATGAAACAATACTGACACAATCATCTACCTCAGAGGATCTAGCTAAGACCTCGAAATCATCATGATCTCTGCTCTTAGCTTTATTAAATTTGATTGTTTTCTCAATACAATTTTGCACATCATCTTTGCCCAAATTTCCCTTTTGGTTAGTAAGGTAGTCTACCTTTCCAACAAAGGAACATGCATCAAGATCGACCTCATTTTCTGCTAGTCTTCGTTTCTGAGCAGACTTAGAATAAGCTTCGTCAATGTATGAATAGTCGGGGGACACCCTCTTCAATGATTTAGACAGAAAATCAGTTTCTGCAACTCCCAGCTCCTTGATCGAATTACTTTGAGATTGCACACAGGACTTGTTGCACAACCTGGATGATAAATCATCCTTATGTTCAGAAACCTGCAGCCACAGAATTAATTTAATAAGCATCAAATACTAGGTGTAATAACAGAAAAGAAAAAGGAAAGTTAAGAGCAATTAAATAATTAATATCTCGGATTATAGTCGCAATAAATAAATTGGCATATTAGGAATTTAACCTTCTTGTGCTTGTATGCATTTTCTGGTGCTTAATTTAGGCACAATTTGGTGTTCGATTGTTTTTGTATATTTGCATAGGACATGATAAGAATTAGTTAATCAAATTAATGCTAGATGCATCACAATCTTCCATCCTTTCATATATCAAACAATATTTATAAGCAAACAAAATGAATTAACAATTGTACTGCGTTACTGCTACACAAAAGCAAACTCAATACGGTACAATTCTCATTACAATAAGCAAAGTAGCAACTGAAAAATACCTGATCTATCAAAACCCACTTATTCAGTTTCCATTCTTGCCGTGCTCTGATATTGGCGTTCTTCACTTTAAACTCGTCCAAAGATCCAATCACCCGGATATAGTAACCATCTTCCAGAACATCATCGATCATAGAAACCCTCCAATAACCACCATCTAGTACTTCCACAACGTCACCAACAGTCCAATTCTTAGAGGCGCTTGATTGTTTAGGACAAGGCCTGACTGCTTCAGATGGAACTTTGTCAACACCGTCTTTCGCTACACCTGAACCTCGGAAATACTTTACTGTGTAGCCATCTCCATTATGTGCCATAATTTGTGCACGCCTCCAAACACCTAAATTGTCCTTCTTGGACAAAACTTCCACCATACTTCCTATCCTAAATCTCATGATTGATTAATTAATCGCCAAACGAAACCTGAAATAGCAATAAAAAAAATTAGCAACAATACACGTATTCCTACATAACAACGATTATTAATTCATTACGATTGACTAATCAATTCAAACATGAGAAACACCAAAATACAGTCATGAGATATTTGAAAATTCAAACAATTTGAGATCTAGAAAACGATTTGAGCATTGATTCACCAATTAATTGTTGTAAAGATGTAATCAAAGATAATTGCAAGATGAAGATTATGTTGAAATTGCAAACAATGAAAAAATTAGAGGAAAACAACAAAATAAATCACTTTTTTTTTCTCGATTTAGGGTTTTGCATCGAGTACAAATTGCGAAAACAACAAAATGATCGAAGAAACTCAACACAAAAATAATAATTTAAATTTCTAGGGTTTCAAACATATATGAATCAATAACCATAAAAGAACGAATCAAAATTTTAACAAAAATGAAATTTCAATCACAAAAATCAGTAAAAAGTCACCAAAAGACGAATCAAAAAATTCATAAAAATTTAAGTTCGAAAAAACTGCGACGATCAAATTAATCGCAACAACAATGAATCGCATACATACAAATTAATCAGAAATTAAACCTCAAATCAAAAATTACGATAATCGATGGTAGAAGAAACATACCTTCAACAAAGAATTGAAAGAAGATTGTGAATTCGAACTGAGGGGAGAAGAAAAAATATTGTTTCGAAAGGAAAAAAAAATTAGGGTTCTCTAAATTGGGGATTTTATGAATGGTGAAGTTTGAAGATTGAAGTTAAATTAAATTCAGCTTTGGTTGCTTGAAGAATAGGTCGGTGTTACAAAAAGGCCAGATATTTTACAGATTAGTTAATGGTTAATTGGTGCGTGGAGGACAAGTATAAGTTATCCTATCATAAATTCATGAAAGATGCTATTTTGGACTTTAATCTAATGTAAAACGGCCCAATTTTATTAGGTCTATTTTGAGATATAATCATATAATCCAAGTATTAACCTACTTAAGTCTCACCGAGTCACCGGTCACTCTTTGAGTAAAAATATATAGGATTTACGGAGTAATATGGATTCGGATTGTACATCCATCCATTATTAAATTTGAACTGTGATTGTATCGATTGCGATATGATTATATTATTCTAACGTAAGTATATTATTTAAGAGGTAATTATATCATTTAAAAGTAATATATGATCAAAAATGTTGCCAAATTATATGAAATGAAGTGATTATTTTCACCCTCCATGCCCAAAAGGTGATTATATTAAGTTAAATTTATTGAAGTATTTAGTTAAGTAATCCGTAAATTGACTTTGCACTCCAAGAAAATCAACATTCGAAGGGCTAAGGAGATGTTAGTACTCCGTAACAGATATTTATATCATAGTTAAATTACTACCTAACAGATATTTTACTTATGTGGCGCTCCTAATGCATTGATTTTTTTTTTTTCCAGAGATTAACTAATTTGTTATGATGCAAAATTTTTATAAAAACTTTACCTCTATGGGTTTTAATTGCTACATTTTGACCAAATGCATCGTTGAACTGGACATATTCATATGAGATTTTAAATAATTTATCTCGACATGTATTTGTTAATGTCATAATTTTAATTATTTTTACTGATAAATATTATCTTTTTCCATTAGATAGGTTAAATATACATTATTTTTTAATTAGAACGTATAAATATACATATTATTTTTTTTCAAAAATAACTAACCCTACGTGGCGCTCTAAAAATTCTCCAAAAAAAAAAGCCTACTTTATATATATATGTGGAAAAATTGTTAAAAGAAATTTTTTAAAAATATTTTTTTGCGAGAAGAAACCTTTTAAATTTTTTTTTGCAAATTAAAACCTTAAACAATTTTTTTTTGCCAGATGAAACCTATAGTATTATTTCCGGTGTTGACCGATATAATCTGGCATTGACTCTGATCATTCAAATAATTATGCTCCATTCACTGTTTTCCTTCCTTGTTCTCTAACTTTCACCTCCATCCTACCAAGTTATCATTTCACTTCATCCATGGCAATTCATCATCAACAAACTAAAAAAAATCACCATTATCTTCATCTTGAAATCAAGTTTCACCAATTTTTATTTTTTTTTTTTGAAATAAAGTTTCTCCAATTTAAAACAACTTCATCTCATTCACTACCCCACAATAAACCACAAATTTTCGGGAGGGAGGGGGGTAATTAAACCCAAAAATTGAACAAAATCAAACCCAAAATTAGATACTAAAAACAAAATTGTAATTCTCCAAAATTATATTTCATTCCATTTTGCAAAAACCCCCCCAAAACTCATGATTTTAAACAAAACCCAAACAAAATATAACCCTTAAATTCGAAAACAAAAGGACATCTAATAGTCAAATAAAAAATCTTATATTGTACCATAATCCTAAATTTTTATATTTGAACAAAAACCCCTAATTGTAGCTAATGAGAAGAGGAAGATGGTGATGATGAAGACAACGACGGCAGTGTGAAGGCGGTGTTTTGGAAGTGAAGGTGGTGAGGGTGGTGTGATGACAATGGTGGCAGCAAAGTTGATGAGCGTAGAAGGGTAGAAAGTGGACAAATATAAAAAAGAGGAGTGCAATTAGGGGAAAAAAAGAGGGTCAATGCAATATTTTATTAGTCAGCACCGGAAATAATGCATTAGGTTTCATCTGGCAAAAAAAATTTGATTAAGGTTTTAATTTGCAAAAATAAAAATTAAAAGATTTTTTCTCGCAAAATTTTTTTTATAAAAGGTTTCTTTTGACAGTTTTTTCTATATATATATTAGATTAGAGAAAAATATATTAGATACTATTAATTGTTGAGATCTAGTATATTAGCAAATATTGTTATCTTATTCTTCAAGCAAATATTATCTTATAAATATACACTAGTTTAGGTTTTGAAGGAGGATAGATGAGACCTCAGTACCTCCCTACTACCAAATTGTAGGCAAGTATTCTGTAATAAGTCGATAAGGCCTTGGTACTATTGAAAAAACCTTAATCTAAGACAAAGCTTTATATACACCCGGTGTATAGTAATAATTGTACTACAAGTTTTAAGTTACACTTTTTCGCGTTCTAGTTACCATAAAATCAACTCAAGCTGTAATTTAAGGATGTCGAGTTACACTTATTTTTAGCTCTAGTTACCCTAAAATCAGCTCAAGGTATTATACACTTACTTATTTTCTAATGCTAAAAAACTCAATATTAATAAATAATATACCTTATTATGTCATATTTAAAAGCTATTTATTCAAAATATTCAATCAAATTTCAGTTATCTTGAAGTTACTAAAAATTTAATTCTAGTAACCAAAAAATTGGTTTAAGTTGGCCGTTATACAATAATTTTACTGTGCACCGGGTGTATACAACATTCATTTTTAATCTAAACTCCTCACCTTCAGAGAGGAATTAAGAAAGTAACGACAGTTGTAACCCACAAATTATCAATAAAATTGTTGTTTACCATATTATTTGTCTTTATTATTATTAATTTGCAGGTAGATTTTATGGTTTACAAATTGGCACCCTTTCTACAAAATTTCAAGTCAAAGTCAACGACAAGCAATTAAGTAAACAAATGATATTTTTATCAATAATCTGAATGTAGATACAATCAATGTGAACAGTTTATAGAAAATAAATTAAGTCTTTTGATTCCGCTCCCCAGCTGTTGGATGACACTTGTTGACGTCAGCCAAATTTGACAGCTACTGACGTCAGCCAAATTTGACAGTTGTTGACGTCAACCAAATTTGTATGGCAATGTTCAAGTGAGGGCTGACCAGCTTCAATCTCACTTTGAATGTATTTGAATGCCACCTGAACAATCTGCATAGTTTGGTAGTGCTTGTTGATTGTTTGGTAGCGCTTGTTGATTGTTGACCGAGATATTTGTGAATTCCTTTGGATGTCTTCAATTGACTTTGTCCAACTGATTGTTTTTTCCTTCTTTCCTTTTTCTTTTCCTTTTCTGCTTCTTTTTTTCCTTGTTTGAGGTGATGATGGGTATTTATAGTAGAGTGTGACTTTCATCTTGGACCCGGAAGATTGAGCTTGGACTTTTTTGATAACTTGGTGTGGTCGTTCGAATGAACTAATGATATGGAAGCATCCTAAAGATTATTGTCGTCCACCACAAGAAGATGCGAGCGCATGGACTCCATTGGTAAAGGATATATGGAATCATCCTAGATAAATTATTTAACGCTGATAGATGCGAGCAAATGGGTTCTAGCGGTGAACAAACAGAAGCATCCTATAGATTGTTGTCTAATTATACAAGCAAATGTGAACGCATGGACTCCACTGGTGAATATCGACAATAATATTAGCCAAAAAATCAAAGCTTCTTATGTCGACAAGCGCAAGGTACTAATTAAGTCGATTGCTTGCAATCCTAATGTTGGTATTATGTCTTGGCGTATGATCTATGAAATGACACCCTATACGAGATTGCTGAGATAAACGATTTTGTAAAGTGGTGTATTCCATTAAAGTCGTGCTTTAGCTCTCTAGATGCTTCAAAATAGGTTAAAAAATTAATACTTCTATATCTTTACCCTTGAAGGAATAAAAGCTTAAATCTAGCTAGTTGTTCTACTGTTTTGTCCGTTTAGTAAACTACATTACATTATAATAATGTATAATATGCTCGAATATACTATTTGATGCAATGAGACACTACGGTAAAGTCTAAATCCTTAAAAAAATTGATATGTTTGAAATCATGACAATATTAATAAGATGTGTTGTATGAAGATCATTGACTTACTTTAATCCACACTTAGAATTCGTGTGCTTGGGCACCATCCAATAAATAAAAAAATAACACGTGACCACATTAACACCACAATATCTGAGAAGATATAACAACCAAATAAAAGTGAGAACCCTTTCACATGCTAAGTCTGCCATGCCACCAACTAGTGGCAGTAGGTAAAAGGTATAGTGTTCTACTATTTAGAAGGACATGGCAAAGTAGAGCTTATGGGTATAAATACCTCCAAATTCAGAACTCAAAACACATATTCATATTCTCTCTCACTCTCTCTATAAAATGCTTCTCTCTATAGAGGTTTCTCTTCAAAAGATAGAATTTTAGGTCATGTTCTCACCAACTTATTTTTTTCTGAAATGAACTTGTTTTTAGGAAACCGAATCTATTTTTTATGAAATCATTAAGGATTTAAAAAATTAAAATTGATTTTTGCTTAATTATACTTATTCTTGCTGAAAATAAAATTAGGAGATCATAACCTTAACTACAAAAATTTTCAAAATTGTAAGACCATGTTTTCGTTAACTTATTTTTGCTTAACTGAACTTGTTTTTGCTGAACTGAACTTATTTTTACTTATATGAACTTATTTATGCTGAACTGAACCTATTTATGCTGAAATCATTAACAATTTATTAAGGATTGAAACTGATTTTAATTGAACTGAACTTATTTTTGCTGAACTGAGCTTATTTTTGCTGAACTGAACTTATTTGTGCTGATCTGAATTTAGGCCTTGTTCTCATCAACTTATTTTTGCTTATTTGAACTTATTTTTATTGATCTGAACTTATATTTGCTGAACTGGACTTATTTTTGCTGAACTGATCTTATTTTTTCTGAATCATTAACAATTTATTAAGAATTGGAACTGTTTTTTGCCGAACTGAACTTATTTTACTAAACCGAACTTATTTTTGCTGACCTGAACTTATTTTTGCTAAACAGAACTTATTTTTGCTAAAAATAAGTAGAAATAAGACGAGGAGAACATGGTCTCAATCTTACTGAACTAAACTTATTTTTGCTAAAAATAAATAAAAATAAAACGAGGAGAAAACAGGGCCTAAGAATACAATTTGAAACATTGAAACTTTTTTTTTATTATCGTGAATTACACAATGATAAGCCACAAACGGCACGTTTGGTAATTGGTATCGACAACCGTAAAAAAAACGACTATTTCACTATATACCCCTAAACTATTGCAAAATGCATTATATACCCTCAATGTTTTTTAAATGCACCAAATGCCCTTGAACATTTAACTATATTCACAAGGTACCCTTAACCTTCTAATTAAGAAATTAAAGTAAATTAACTATTAATTATCTTAATTTAAACAAATTAATTTAATTATCTATAGTATTTCACCCACCACCACTTCACAACCCAAACCCACAAAGTCCACCACCACCAAACCCAACAAATTCGAAACTCATCAACCCCAAGACAAGAACCCGAAAATTTCCTAAAACCCAATTTGATACTAACTACTTTGAAGAATAAAAAACTTCTTTAGCTTTGAATTTACCATCACAATCCTAATATATCATTTACAATTCAAAACATTCATTTCACCAAAACATTACTAGAACATTCAAGGTGCGCGCAAAATGTCTACCATGGCTTTTGGGGTTTTTTAATTTGATGGGTTTTAGGGTGGGAGGTTTCTAATTTACTAGATTTTGGGTTGGTGAGTTTGGTGGTTGGGGTTTGGTTTGGGATGGTGGTGTGGTAGTGAGTATGATAAACATCAATGCAATTTTGTGAAAATAGGTCCATTGAAGAGAAGATGAAGGTGAAGTCGTGTTTGTAGAAAGAGAGAGGAGGAAGAAAGAGAAGGTGAGTGGTAGTGGTGAGTAGGTAATGATGAAGGAGATGGGTGGTTTTGTAAAATTAATTTGGTTAATATGATTAATTGATTTAAATTATTGTAAATAATAGTTAGTCAAATTTAATATCTTAATTTAGAGGTAGTTAGAGTAAAATTAGCAAAATTAGGGTATATTGAGAATTAAGTTGAAAGTTCAAGGGCACATTGTATATTTCAGAAACATTGAAGGTATATAGTTCATTATGCAATAGTTTAGAGATACATGTGAATAGTCGTAAAAAAAATAATAAAAAAACACAAACTGTTATAGAAAAATAGTTTTAGAGGAGAGTATTAGGGGATAATAGATTAGTTTTCTTATTCATAAATCATAAAGGAGTATATATATATACAATGTAGGAAAAGGGTTCCTTATAAGTGAACCCTAGTCTCCGGAATATTCTGGATTATACATTAGGGTATAATGGGCATCCACTAAATACATATATTATATAACACTCCCCCTTGGATGACCATTATCGAATAGTGTGCCTCGTTAAAACCTTACTATGAAAAACTCTATGGGAACAAAAACCTAGTGAAGGAAAAAGAGTACATCACTTTCATAATACGCTTTAAGATGTTGCCTCATTAAAAACCTTACCTGGAAAACCTAATATAGGACAAAACCATGGTTAAGGAAAAAAGAGTGCAACGCGTATTTTCTCCCCCTGATAAATGCATAACTTGGGTTCTTTCAGAATAATGAATCCAAAGTCTTTGGTAGTAGCTTCGCACTTGAAGTAGAATAAAATTCAGCTCCTTGGTAGTTAATCCTTCCTGATTGGACTTCAATCTTCAACATGAGATATATTCATTTTTCCATACTCTTGAAAATAATACATATGTTGTGTTTATCATTACTTCATCTTTGTTAAATTGCCACAAATATTAAACTTATGCCTTCTTCTAGAAGTTATATAAAATAGCTACTAATAATTACATATTGATAATAATTTATGGCAACTTGTGATATAATCAACATCGTTATCTAATCTTATGTAAAGCAGTAATTACATTTAAGTAATCATTATTTCTTTATGGTTCTTCTGGACCATAAAGGATTATCCTTATAATATCAAAGTTCTCAAATGAACATAAGATTTTGATTAGCACTCACGTACTCAAACTTTAGGTTGAGTGTTGATAATTTAATCTTAAACTCTTCAGGAGTGTGATAATAATGTCACCATTGAGGTGTTCAAAATACTTCGTATAGAACTTGAAGCACTAGATATTCGAATATGTCTTGTACAAGTTCTTCTGAAACTTTTTATGCATAATTCACGACATGCTATTAAAACGCCTTCACATATATAATTTCATCACAAAAATATTCTCATTGGAGTATAAAATTTTTTATGTAAAATAATCTTCATACTATTGTAAACACAACTTACCATATAATGGACAAAATTTTACGCATATCATAATTATTGTATAAAATTAGTACATGTAATATGATGAGATGTGAAATTTATACAAACAAGATTTTGAGCATAAACATATACTACGTATATAATGAGTGATGCATCTAATCACTATTTGACACATGCAATGAATAATGCGCTTATCTACGACTCGCACATGCACATACATGTAAGATTAAAAAAAAATGCAAAACACTGTACAGTGTGGATTTCAAAAATCCATTGTTAGACTTCTAGTCCTTAATGATCATCATTATGCATCTTTAGTTGGACTTCAAGTCCATGATTATCTCTGATCATTGTCAATATGTCGACATAAAAGTGGACTTTTATTCCAGATCCCTATTCTCAAATCCACTACTTTTGCATATGCATATAACCCATCGGTTCCATTATATACCGGTATCACATTTTTCGAGACATAATTTGCATGCTATTTTACAATGATATCTGAATACATTTTCCATTGGTACCATTATTCAATTATAACATCTAAATTCTTATATCATAGGCCATCTGTTATAATTCAGATATCTATACCACTTCCAGGGCATACATTATGGCATTAATATACCGTTACACTTTCAATAGTGTCAACTGCACTTTCTTGCCATATATTCCATATTTATTTTGGAACCGATCATCCAACCTACACTTCAGGTGTAGTGATTCAAGTATTATTGGCAAGATTTATCTCAATGTATATACATAATATGGCCAAAATGTATCTTGAATGCTATGTAACATGAGACATAACTGAATACAAATCAAACCATAGATGTGCAATATATCTTTAAAATATATAGACAAAAGTTGGCAATAATATCTCAAATAGTCATTATAGGGATCATCACTTTATAATTTAGTAATTTTGCCAACTTATCCCAATTCTTCTCCCCCTAAGTTGGTAAAATTTTCAAATATAGGGGCATCATATTCTTAACCAACTTAGTGTATAATCTCATGTGCAAAAATATTTCATCTAATAGAAAATTTATTAACAAATTTCATCGCTTAGAAGAGATATATTCAATAAACTATTTGTCTCTTATGGAGAACGATATTAAGCAATGAAAACCATTGCTTCTCTTCATCACACATGTGTTTATAAATTCATCATAAATTATTCTCTTCTAGAGATTAATTAATGACAATGGGGAGACAATTATTGTGCAGTTGACGGTTTATTCTTGTGTGCTGACATTCAACAGCCCCAATAAAAAAATGATTGTTATATAAACATAATCATGACTTAGCTTATATGCATGTAACTCCACTCAATGATGATCTTCTGGAATTCCAATGACTTTGATAATGAGTTTTAACTTACTCAAAGTGTTAAAATACAAGATGATTCGGTAAGCCTTTAGTCACATAACATGGGATAACATATAAGCAATTTTAGTGAACTTCTAGTCACTCATTACATATTTATATCCAAAGTTGTTCAAAAATAACCTTTTCTTTTTCTTGAAATTTTCTTAAAAATCACAATCCAAATATAGCTCAATATCAAAGTTCATTAATTATGTCTTGCCATTCAAAGCATTTCACATATCTAACATGAGAGAGCGTCAGCACATTTTTTCATATCAAATTGAAACATCAGGTTTCCATTATGGGTGATTATACATTAAACCCGGATGGCCTAATTTAATATCACATCTAAATATTTTTCTAAATTCTGGTCAGTTTTCAAACACTAGTGATCACTTTATTATACATACTTCATGTATAGCCATGAACATTAATATGATGTGATAAACACTAACATTTATTTCTTTCTATACTTGGCAAGACTAATACTTTATCCATAATCACTCATACTCTGCTAGAGTATTGATTATTATCATGATACATGATAATCGTGTTGGACATTTTATACTCTTCTGGAGTATTGTATATAATCNGAGTATTGTATATAATCTTGGTACATATCAATTTTACTATACATAATCTCTTTAGGAGATCCATCAAATGTATTACTTTCTCGAATTTATTGTCATTATCAATTACTGTTGCTCCGTTCCTTTGTTAAATATTTTTGTCTCCAGAATCTACTAATTTAACAAGCTTCAGACGTGCTCTAGGTTCATTAGCAAACGACTTTCGTTGTCCTTCTAAGACATCAATTCTAATAGGAACATTTAAAATTGACATATGATCAATAACATTTATTCATATCCACCTTCAGGATGATATAATTCTAAACTTTTAATTATATCATGTGGTCACCTCTAATAAATAATTCATTGATATATAAACCACTGTATGAACCAAACTGACCATCTATCTCCCTCTAATCCTTGTATATGGGGGGTGTTTAAAATTAATCCAACAACGAACATTTAATCTTATATACCTTTTAAGCCATGAATTCTTTTTGGCAATTTCATGTATCAAGCATAGTAAAATCATTCTTATCTATCATACAATTGCTCACTCACTTCTAGGAAATGAGTAAATTTATTTATTTATGCATCACGAATTACTCACCCTTGCATAATCATTATCTATAATATCCACCCAAATATTCATATGACATTTTGCACATAGGAAAATATTTATTTTATCAATGGTGGATTTTCTAAACATACTATAAAAACTATAAAATTTCTAAGTCATGTAATTATCTTCATATATTATTCTTGAGGGTTTTTGACCCTTCATAAATTTAAGGAACTTCAGGTCCATATGTATTAATACTTAGCTTTTATAAATCGAACGAACTCCAAGTTCATATGTAGAGGTATTTCAAATCATGTCAAATTCATGTTTTCCTATAATGCTATATATAATTAATTAAATAACTAGATTCTATCACTTGAAACGTTTCAACTTATCTAATATAAAATTATGAGTGAAGCACAAAAATAATTACATTCAAACAAATTATAAATGAAACAATAATATATAGTAGTCAGATTGTAAACTAATTAAGAACAACTATTAGGTGATAACGCACAAATGTCAATACTAATTTATAGAGAACTTGTGTACGATTCAAGTTTAAATAGATTAATTACGAGCCAAAATATTAGGTATAGCAATTAAACTAACAAAAAAAAATTTATCAGAAAGAGAAAACCTTATCCTTCTATTTTCACATATTTAGAAAATGTATTCATGTCTCAGGATTCAAGAGTATAATAATAATAATACATTAATTAGCTAATAAAAACCAAAAGTAAGTAGGTAGGTACCCAAATTTTGTCACCGTGAAGTTAATGCTTTAATTTTAGGCCTTCGAATTGAATTTTATAAAGTAACAGAAAATGGAAACAAGGCCATAATTTTGATTGGGGTAAAAATATATATATATATTATTATCGTTGGAATGCACTTTATGTATATGTACACTACTTAGAGTATTGTGGGATAAAAATATTTACAAAATCAATTAAATGTGAAACTAGCAAGCCAACCATAGCCGAATTATATGGCATACATTAGCTTTATACTAATGTAAACAAATCCTCATAGATAAGATAAGCCAAAAGTAAGGCAACACAAAATTTTCAGATCTAATTACGGAGTTAGAGAACACTAAAGGATTTTATTATTATTGTTATTATTATTACTAATTATTATTATTATTAGGATTTATTTCCACTCGTCACATAGTTAAGTAGTCAACAAAACAATACACTCATACTCATATACTTTGTCGCAAATATGTCCACGAAATAGTATAGCAATACAGATGGTATTTGTGATATTTACATTAGAAAAAAAAATTACATCTCAAATGTAAATTCCAAAATAAATAGAACATAATAATGTTCTAAACACAACAAGCACATGAGTTTGGATCATAAGATGACAAATCATAGAATTAGGTCAATCATGATATGATGTCATAACAAAGAGGTAACTAATGACTAATAAGGAGATATTACCTGATGGGATTAACAATGGAGAATTTTAATATATTGCACAGGTAATTTACTCTATTATGGTGACTTTGTTGTGTATGTAGTATCGTAGCCAACTGACTAATGACTATATCCATTCATGTGTATGCAACATTATATGTTTAATTAACTAAGAGGAGAGTAAAACTAATTACTCCTTAACCTTGTAAAACCAAATTGAAGCTATTAAAACAAGGGAATGACAAAAAGAGTAACACGTATACCATGCATCAGATCATCGATAATAATAAATTATAGATTGCGAAAGAATTGATTTTTGGCAAAAAGGAAAAAAAAAATCATAATTATTACTTGAATTTCCACAAACAAAAGACAAAAGTTGGCAAGGAGTTATATTGCAACTAACGTAACATCAAATACTGCAAAATTTCCTTCAATTTTGATGAAGTCATGGAATGGTAAATAAATCAACTCACTCAAAACAATTTCCTTGAAAAGCAAAATTTTTGAATTTCTATCTTCGGTTCATGCTACTTACCTGATGATCGGAATTGGTCTTGTGGCTAGTAAAAGTCATTGACACTACTTCTTCAACATTAGTTTTGGTTTGCTCAGTAGGTAGGGGTGAAACTAATTCGGTTTAAAACCGAAAATCAAACCGCACCAAACCATTTTTAAAATATGGTTCGGTCTTTTTATAATTTTGGTGCGGTTTGGAGCGAAATTTTTTAAGAATTCGGTGTTCGGTTTGGAGTTAGTGTAGAGAACTAGAAACCAAACTACAAACCGTACATCAAACCATATAAAAGCCTAGATTATATCAAGGGCTTAAGGCCCAAAAATGAATAAAACCCTAAAAATATAAATGGAGTTAGTGACTCTATTTCAATCTCCTTTACACTCTCTCTAAATCCCATGTTTCTTATGTTCTTCATTTTTCGCCATTTGTAGTTCTTTCTTTTTTAAATTCATTCTTCATTCCTTCTTTTGTTTTCTCTAGCTAAATACCTCAATCCCCCAAAGTCACTATTCTTTTTCATTATTTGTTTTATGGTTCTTGTTCTTTTGCGTCATTTCTTTCACTTCGTAACACATGGATCTTCAATCAATTGATTCAACATTTATCTAATATTATTGAAATTTTAAACTAACTAACTAACTTGGTGTTATTTTAAACAATGATGTAAACTACAGCCAATATTCCTAATATTTAACTTCTCTTTGTTTCCAATTTGTTATTGTTGAACATAAATTTTGAACTATGCATTATACCAAGATTCAAGATCGAATTTTCTAGATTTCTAGTAAACAAGTATGACTAAAAAATTCGATTTGGTTTGGATCCAAAGCCTAAAAACCGTATTTTTTTGGTCTGGTTTGGTTTGGACTGAAATTTAGATTGGTTTGGATTGGAGTGAAAATTCATAAACCGAAATAATATAGTTTGAATTTGGAGTTTGCTATAATCCAAGCCGTACACCAAACTTTCACCCCTATTAGTAGGTAAAAATTTGTGCTGATAACATGTTAAAGAAAAATAGTTTTAGAGAAGAGTATTAGGGGATAATAGATTAGTTTTCTTATTCATAGTATATATACAATGTAGGAAAATGGTTCCTTATAAGTAAACCTTAATCTCCATAATATTCTGAATTATACATTAGGATATAATAGGCATCCACTAAATACATATATTATATAACACAAACAAAATTTGGTACTCCGTTGTTCCATTGGCTCCCCTCTCCGATTGACTGCCGTTTCACTCCTAGTAATATCACCACAATCACCACTTCACCAGCAACTTAAACACTCTTAAACTCCATCAATGGCGGAAATTTCAAGCACACAACCCTATAAAAATGACCCTTTCAAAGTCCTCGAATTCTACAGTGGCATCGGCGGCATGGTATATATCTCTCTCTTTCTTCTCCATTATTCCTCCTCCTAATTTCTTCATATACTAAATTCTTTTTTTTTTTTGATGAATTTAGAGATATTCGCTTATGAAATCTGGAGTTAACGCACAAATTATACAAGCTTTTGAAATCAATGACGTTGCTAATGATGTTTATTTTCATAACTTTGGCCATCGTCCTTTTCAGGTAATTCCTTCTTTTTCATTTTGTTTAGCTGATATTTTTTTGTTGAATGTCTAATTTAATTGAATTGTTTTGCGGTTTTCGAATTGTGGTTATTATTTGTCAAATTTATTTGGTTATATTATGATCAAACTGTGAAATTATACCCTTGATATAAATTGCATTGTGGTGGACAAAATTTGATGTAATGGATTTGTGCATTCGATGTAAGATAAGCGAGCTTAGGCGGTGTGGTTGCGGAAATGATTTCGAACTGTTGTAACTACTAACTATACACTACATAGTGAGGGTTTGTGGAAATCATTGTATGGGAGGTTTGTTGTGTGGGGATTAGGGTTATGTATGGAAATCATATGATAAGATTAGGATGGGCGAAAATAGGTCGTTGGAAATCAAGTGAATGCGTCTTTGTCACTTGTTTGGCATATGATGAGGTCAAGTTCGGGATTAAATGACTTTTACTTGAGATATGCTACCTAGTGATACTTGAGCCGACTACATCATTAGCTATCGACTAGTTAACAAGACTCTAGAGAATTGATTTTTCCTAAGAGACACTTTGATGTTTTTATCGGATCACCAATTTTTCAGGGTGGAAATTCGGATCTTTTTTTTTATTTTTTGTACACCCCAAGAAGAGATGGTTTGCTGTTTGTGATATCAAAGCTTCACAAACATAGCATAGTCTACGTATATTTAGATGCTATGTAACAAGCATTTGTCAAATTGGACAAATATCTAGAAATTACTAGAGTAAATTTATTACTGAGATTCTGATTCTGTACTTTCTGCTGCAATTGTCGAATCTTTGACATTGATATTCTTCATATGCTTTCCTTTTTATTTATTTTTAACTATGTGCTTGAAGCTTTACAAATATGATATATACTGTTGCTGGTTGACTGCTCCAGGGTAACATTCAAAACTTGACTGCAGCAGATCTTGATAAATATCAAGCACATGCTTGGCTCCTTTCCCCGCCTTGCCAACCTTATACAAGACAAGGTAGATGGTCTAATGTTTGGTTAATATGCTGCATTGGCTTATTACTTTGTTCCTGTCTGTTTTTTAACAATCTATATGTAGGTCTGCAGAAGGACTCAAGTGATGCTCGGGCATTTTCCTTCCTCAACATTCTTGAGCTTATTCCACAGTTGTCCTGTGCTCCACTCATGCTTTTTGTAGAAAATGTTGTAGGGTTTGAGGTATGCTTCGAAGGGTTGAACTTAAGCAATTTGTCTACAATTCTAGTTCTTAATATATTCTTGACATTGTTGTTGCAGAAATCAGACACTCGTAACAAGATGGTTGAAGTATTGACAAAAACAGGTTATCTTACTCAGGAGTTCATGCTAACCCCATTGCAATTTGGAGTACCATACTCAAGGCCACGGTACTTTTGTTTGGTACTTATCTCTCTCTCCCTCTCTAAGGCATGAGCATAGTAATAAAATCTCCTCATCATAGGAAAAGAACTGACGATGAATATAATGAACTGGACCTCCCTGGTTTTACATGGATGACCTAGGCTTCCTTTATGGATTGACCGAAAAGGAATAGTCAAGTTACCATCATTTTTGCAGCCTTCAAATGTTTAAATGATTCATGACAACCATCACTTTTGTTTCTTGAAAACGAAATATAGCGTGAGTAATGGCTTGGTTTAAGATATTCTTTTAGGTTGCAGTGAAATGTGGTTTAATTAATCAATCAATCAATCACAGCCTTAATCCCAAAAAATTGGGGTCGGCTACATGAACCAAAATTAATCATTCCATATGGTCATCCACATAAATTTTCCACCTCCATCGCCTGCGATCAAGAACCTCATTCTCTTGCAAATCTAAAAGCTTCATATCTTTTTTAACCCCTTCCCACCAAGTCATTTGCGGTCTTCCCCTACCTCGTTTGAGATTTCCATGATCCCACCTGATTACAAGAAAATCAGTGTGCTTTTTCAGCTCTTTTAATCCTGTCACTCAGCCAACAAATATAGTTTCATGGTCACTTTTGCTTTGTTGTCATTGTCTGTAAAACTGCAAACTTGTACTTCTTGTTCAACTAATCAACCAAGGCCTTAATCCCATAAGTAGGATTGGCTACATGAACGAAGAAGTGATACATTTAACCAAGATCCTCTCCCTCCATCCTTCTTCCATCATAGTGCCACTTGCACATGCTAAAACTTGTACCACTGTTTTATCTGTTAGAATATATAGTCAACTCAAAGCCTTTGATTTAAACAAATGCTGACATGCTATAGTCATGTAGTGACACTTAGGAGTTGGGATCAGTGAACTGTCTGGTACATACTGAAACTAAACAATTTTACACAAGTCTGGGGGAGGGAGTGATGAATCGAAAAAAGTCATCAGTGGGCCCTGCTTGGTGAATTCTTGGACAGAATTTGTAAAATCATGATGGTCTCTTCAATATGATGCCATTTAAAAAGTGGTGAAATAACAATACAGTGTCAAAGTAGTAAGACTGACAAAAGGTGTTAATAGAAGGTTGTAAAGTACAAAAGGCTCCCAATCTTGTAAATAATTAGAACTTAATTTTTCTTGAAAATAAGCTGAAAGTACTGAGGCTAGGCGGATGTGTTTCTTTTCCATCTCCCCACCCCNTCCCCCCCCCCCCCCCCCCCATCCTTTCCTTCGAATGTTTTTTTTTTTTGGTTTTTTTACCAGTGTTTCGACATTTTCTTCAATCTTGGAATTTGGATCTTATTATTTATTGTTTGTGGACTTTAGGCGAAAAGGAAACCTTCATGTTTTCAATATACAAGATTTAATAATCAACTACTTTACACACCGAGCTCTTTGCTTGGAATTGATGATGACTTGACGAACAGTATATTTGAGCAACTACCGAAGAGCTGCAAATATGTTTCCATGTCTTGTGAGCCCATACAAATGTTTCTTGAATTTGACTATTGCAAAAATCAAGAGGCAATAGGATCAAGAAGTTTAGATGATGTGAATTGTGCTCCCTTTTCATCTGAATTTGCAGAAAGGTGTGACAGAAAGGTGGGATCTGATGGCAACTCTTCAGATCATTATTTGGTTCCACTGAGTTTGATAGAGAGGTGGGGAAGTGCAATGGGTATCCTTTTTCTTGATTGACCATGATAACTTCTGTTCCATGCTTCAAATACACTCTGCTTGCAATCCTGAATTAAATTATAGATATTGTATATCCGGATTCAAAACGATGCTGTTGTTTTACGAAGAGTTACTATCGATATGTCAAGGGTACTGGCTCACTTTTGGCAACAATCCAGGTATTTATTTTATGAGCACTTACATATCTGTTATTCACATGTTCTATGTATTTGCATATGTGCATATACGGAGTACATGTTTCTAATACATTGATCTAACAAACTGTTTCTTGTCTGCTTTTTGAAGAAGTGAAGAACACTTGTTACTGCTGTAGTTGTGATAGCTTTATTTGGCTATCTTCATGTTTTGCTTAAAGTGATAATTTGACCACAAGATGATATGTAGTTACCTAATTCATGGGTTGTTGTTGTAGAGGAATGCCTATTCTTGTCTTCCTTTGAACTGTCCCAAAGTATTTTAAACATAAGTCTAACAATCTCTTCATTGGATGCTTTCTCCCTTGCATGTTCTCTTTTATGTATTTAAGTCTTAGGTTCCTTTCCCTCTTCCTCTTATAAATAATTATCTGCCCACTTCTTCAAGAAAATCCTAATCGCATTATAATGCAATTCTCATAGTACTCTTTACCCTTTTCCTGGTGCTTACCATGTCAGTGTTAACTTTCTGTTGTCCTAGCTGCCCTCACGTCCGTATCAAGTATTGAAGTGAATCTAAGCATTTATATAGCAATTACTGAAAATTTATTGCATCTTTTTCTTTTTGAACTGGTATGAATATATGATTATATGTATTTGTGTTTTATGATGTACTAAAATAATCCAAACCCTTGTGTAATGGTAATTGAACTATTTAATTTGCTCTGCAAAAAATGATTGGGACTTGCTTTGTGCACTTCCTTTTTACTAGGTACTGAGAGCTGTTCAATTAGTTAAGCATTTGTATTGTTTAGATCAGAATTGATATCACCGCAGACTGTGAAGCTGAGTCACAATTTTCTTTATAAAATATTACGCATTTACCTGATAAATGGCTCTTAAGGGCTGTTATGAAGAGTAAAATGTTCATACACATGCTAAAGTGAGCCATACAGCTAATCTTATTTTAATGCATTTGTTAAAACTATTTTTATCAAGGCAAATGAATGTTGTTGCCATCCTCTGAAGGTTTATGATGCTATCTCTACCTATAAGTTCGTATTGTGATTTCAAATCACCAGTATATTGTTTTGTTTAATGCATTGTGTCCTGTTTTATTTGATTAGTGTCTTTACCGGTTGGTTATATCAAAGTTTTTTTGGATGCAACCAATGGCACATTGGAGTAGGGCAATGAGTTTTATACTAAGCCTGGCAAATTATGTAATTTTATAAATGAGAAGTCACCATGTTTGCTATTGAGGGATAATTTCCTTTTGATATTACACTTACTGCAGCCAAAGTTGAAGGGTAAAGAATCTCCACTGGAGAGCCAGGGTCTTAGGTATTTTACTCCGAAAGAGGTTTGTTTCGGATCATTTTCTTTCTTTTTTTTTCTTTAAATTTTTTTTTCCTCGATTGAGAGGTGATCTTTCAATATTTTAACTAGGTTGCCAATTTGCATTCTTTCCCGAAGGAGTTTTGCTTTCCCGAGCATATTGGCCTCAGGCAACGGTATAATTATTGATATTAAATATATTTTATTTTGGTATGCTGCTGAAGTGAGCATATAATGAAATTTGTAATCTTTCTCAAGTGTTAACAATATTCTATATCAGCACTCCAAGGATTCAGTAGTTTTGTTTTGTTGTACTAATAATTTCATTCGGGAACCATTACTCCTTTGATTGAAGTCAATCTCTATGATTTTGTATCGCATTATACAAGCTATTGTTTCAATTGTTTGAGACTTTTTGTATGGCCCTGTACAGTTATGCACTACTTGGCAATAGTCTAAGCGTGGCCGTGGTTGCACCCCTGATCAGTTACCTGTTTGCTGAGCCTGAGCCATCTTTATGATCAACTTTTGGTCACACCACATCAGCAAATTGAACCATCTGCGTTAATCTAGCTGCAGATTTGGAGATGTAGATGAATCCACTGGTTCTCTTCGAAGGTTGAAGCATGCCATAAAGTTTGCCTTGTCTAAATGAGCCAATGATGTTAGCTTCATTATTCAGGCGTCAAATTTTCTCACATTTGTGTGGTCCGTCTCTGTGACATTTGTAATCGTTTTGTAACAGTGAAAGTTGAAATCGTGTAATCCGATTTTGTAGCATAACCAATGATTTTTATGTTGTACAAAAAATTGTAGTGCAGAAATACGACACATCCAAATTGAAGACATTGGAGTATTGTCAAAGAGTATGTTTGGTTCAAGTTATAGTTTGAGATTATGCGGTTTGGAATTTGTTTAGGTGATTTATTTGGCTTAATGTATTTGATTATTTGGGCCATTAATGGGTTTGGTCGTATAATTAATGTATGAGTGTATGACTGTGGATTTGGTTTGATAATACCATTAAAGGATTTTGTTTTAGAGTACAACAATTTATGCGTTTATTTAAGAAAACAATTCATTAAGTACTCTGTCACTTGCAAATTAAAACAAGGGAGTAAGAACCTGTTTACTTTATCTTAAAATCAGTTCAGCTCTTTTCAGTTTAGTTTAATTAGTTCAACTCAGTTCTTCATTTATTTTGCTAATTATTATTTTTGGTAATTGATTTGTTCATAATATTATTTGTTCATATTATTATTACTGTTTATATCATATAAGTGGATTACCATTCACAAAAAGTATGAAGACGTATTACTAGTTTTTATTTCATAAAATATAAACTACCAATAATTATTTTTTGTTTAAAAATTATTAGTAGATTAATATCAAAATTATTACTATGTCATTACTCCATAGTTAAATATCATTAATAATGCGTAGTTAAAAATTAATTCTCATAGTCAATCCATAGTGAAAAAAAATAAATAATCATAATTAAAATCAATAGTTAAAAAATCAATAGTTAAAAAATCAATATTCAATAATCAATAGCTAAAAATCAATAATCCATAATTAAAAATCATTAATCCAAAATAAAAATTTTCAATTCAGTTCAGTTCCAATCAGTTCAGTTAAATTGTTTTCAGCTGAACTAAACAGGCTCCAAATTATTGTAAAAATAACAAGTTTATTTTTTTTATTTATTGTAACGATTAACTAAAATTTAACATATCAAAATATCAAGTAAGTAAATAAATAGAAAGTGTACTTTTTTTGTATCACTTCATAGTAAATATAGTCATATAGATCAAATCGCTCTAATATAGATTAAGTGTACATAGGAGTATATGACATGACATGACTCGAGTCGAGTCAATTCAACCAATATAGCCCACCTAAACAACCCCTTAGCCACCTAAACAACCCCTTCCAAGGTTCCAACGATAAATAAAATAACCGCCCAAAAAATTAAAAAACAAAATTTAACACCCTTCACTCTTTTCTCTCTTCCACCCTTACCTCTCTCTCCTGAAATTCATCTCATAAACCCTAAAATTATCAATCAATCACAATTTTTTTGTTCGATCATTGCGCAAGAGTCACAACATCAACTGCAGAGGTACTAATTTTCCCATTAATCTTATCAACGTATTGTAGAATTTTCAATTAGGGTTTTTTGTTTCAATTAGCTGTTACTTATATATTTTAGCAATTTAAAGTTAATTTTTGTGGGGAAAAAAATGGATGATTATCAAGAGATGGAGAAATTTGGGTTAGATAAGGATTTTGAGGGTGGTCAATTTATAGGGGGTGAATTTTACTACAAAAAACGAAAAGAAAAAACAGTTCAATCAAAGGATGATGTATTATATGGTGTATTTGCATCTGGTAGTTCAGATTCTCATGATGATGATGATGACCTGTTTTCGGGGAAGAAGAAGAAGAGGAGGAAAGGAGGGGTTATTAAGAAAGCCGATTATTCGAAACCCGTAAATTTTATTTCTACTGGTGTTGTTGCACCTACTGAGGAGGATGTGAATGAGAGTGATGAGGAGGTGGGTGATGGGTTTAAACCCGGGATTGGGCTTGGTGGTGGGGGGAATGTGGGAGGTGGGTTGGGGTTTGGTAAGCAAGGTGATAAAGGCGGTAGGCGGGTTGATGATGATGATGAGGGGGAAGATGATGGGGAGAGGTTTTTGCCGTCAGCGTTTGGAAAGAAGATTAAGGAGGGGGCGGAGAAGCGGAGAGAGAGGTCGAAGTTGGAGAAGATTAGTGGAGGGAGTAAGGCTCAGTCGGGAGGGGGGAAGAAAGGAGGTGGCGATGCGTTGGGAGGGAATGTTGGGGGGTTTGAGAGGCATACGAAAGGGATTGGGATGAAGTTGTTGGAGAAGATGGGGTATAAGGGGGGTGGGTTGGGGAAGAATGAGCAAGGTATTGTTGCTCCAATTGAGGCGAAGTTGAGGCCGAAGAATATGGGGATGGGGTTTAATGACTACCAGGAGAGTAAGAACTTGCCGAGTGTGGTGGATGTGCCGCCGCCTCCTGAATTGGAAGAAAAGCAGGCGTCTTTGAAGAAGGAGGAGAAGCTATGGAAGAAACAAGCGAAAGCTCGTGTTAAGAAAAAAGAGAATGTTATTACTCCAGAGGAGTTGTTGGCTATGAAGGCAGAGGCGCAGGGGCCGGAGTTGTTACTTCAGAAGGTGGTTGATATGAGGGGGCCTCAGGTTCGGGTGTTAACGAATCTAGAAAACCTGAATGCTGAGGAGAAGGCTAGGGAAAATGATATTCCAATGCCAGAGTTGCAGCACAACATTAGATTGATTGTAGATTTGGCGGAACTTCACATTCAGAAGACGGACAGAGATTTGAGGAATGAGAGAGAGACTGTTGTTGCTTTGCAGAAAGAGAAGGAAATGCTCCAGGTAGAAGCTGCACGTCAGAAGAAGCAGATTGACTCAATGGAGGAGGTATTGCAGGTTTTGGATTTTATCGAGGAGGAACATTCATCTGGGAGGTTGACCTTAGAATCCCTTGCTAAGTACTTTGGAGACCTAAAGAGCAGATTTCCCGAGGAATATAAACTTGCTAACTTGTCTTGCATTGCATGTTCATATGCTCTTCCTCTGTTGATTAGAGTATTTCAAGGATGGGATCCTCTTCAGAACCCAACCCATGGAATGGATGTCATATCTTTGTGGAGAAGTTTGTTGCAAGGGGATGAGGATTGTGATATTTTTGAGGATGCGTCATCCCCATACTCACAGTTGGTGGCTGAAGTCGTGTTTCCTGCAGTTAGAATAGCAGGTATAAATACATGGCAGGCTAGAGATCCAGAGACCATGCTTGGATTTCTTGATAAATGGGAGAAGTTGCTTCCGCATTCTGTGTTGCAATCACTGCTTGATATGATCGTGATGCCTAAATTGACTGAAGCTGTGGCTACTTGGGAGCCTTGTAGGGAAAGAATACCAATCCATGTGTGGGTACATCCATGGCTTCCACTGCTTGGGCAGAAGCTTGATACTCTCTACCCACCTATCTGTTCAAAATTAGGAACTGTTCTCCATCAGTGGCACCCTAGCGATATGTCAGCCTTTACTATCCTTTATCCTTGGAAGACTGTGTTTGATGCTGCGAGCTGGGAACAACTTATTGTCCGGTACATCCTTCCGAAGTTGATAGATGTGATGCGGGAATTCCAAATTAATCCTGCTAATCAGAAACTTGATCAGTTTAAATGGGTCATGGCTTGGGCATCTGCAGTTCCGATTCAGCATATGATTACTTTGCTCGAGATGCACTTCTTCAGCAAATGGCAGCAGGTTCTGTACCACTGGCTCTGTGCAAGTCCAAACTTTGAGGAGGTTATGCAATGGTACGTTGGATGGAAAGCACAATTTCCTGATGAACTTCTATCCAATGAACGTATTCGGCAGAACCTAAATCAAGGGCTGGATATGATGAACCGGGCTGCTGAAGGTTTGGCACTGGTTCAGCCTGGCGTGATGGAGAACATTAGCTATTTGAGAGCACAAGAACAGAGGCAATATGAGGCTCAGGCTAAGGTCACTCAGCAAACTGCTAATGCAGAGAGCATCCGTAGAAATTTGAAAGAAATTCTAGAAAACTATGCACAGCAGCATGGTTTGCACTTTAAGCCTAAACCCGGTAGATTTTACAACCACTATCAAATATATAGCTTTGGTACTGTAAGCATTATTTTGGATTCTTTCAAGGAGCAGATCTTTGCTCAAGTCCGGGAAGATTGGTCTTTGGTATCTCTTGAACAACTTGTACAGATGCAGAATAACTCTAGTTCGAGACGGCGATAAGATCTGCTGGTAGGCTGCTAACTCTCCCCCTTAAATTGCAGCTTTATGGAACACTGTGTGTGCTGTGGTTGTTATTAACTTAAAAACATCATTAGAGTCATTTAGAGATATAAAAAAGTTTTTAGCCAACTCGTTGTGTAGTGTAAATATTTGAGCCTTTGTTTTACTGAATTCTCTAAATCATTATATCTCTTTACCTGGTTCTTTTTCTCCATTAATTTTGTTGTTGTTTGAATGTGAGTGATATATAACCAGATATTAGATTAGATGTTATATTGTAAAACCAATGCAACTAATGTTTATCTTGGGTTCCTGTTCTGTAGCAATATAACAAATCAGGTCTATTCTTTTTTGTTCTAACTGTCTGAATGGCCAGGTGAGTTTATCATATAGAAAGTATACAGCACGAATTCTGATACTATCACTTACACATATTCTTAAACCAGAGTATATGTAACAAGTCACATAGCTATGAATTCAATAGCTGCTAAGTAGCTTATTAGCAATCTATACTTATGTTTGAGGTTTGTTCTTGGATATGTTCCATTGTTCCCTAGTAAATTTTTCTTGTGATTCATTACTGTTAGGGGTTGTGGTATGTGCATATTTATTGGGTTTTGGTATTGATACCTTGATACTTGAAAGGCATATCCCTTGAAAGTCTTGTAAAAATTGGTTTGGAAAATACGACTTTGAATTGTAAGCTGACTTCACTTTTCTCTTCTCTTTTTTTTTTTTTCATTTAGGAGGAATAAGAACTACTCCGCTGGTGGGAAACATTATGAAGTAGATACTGTTTGTGGTGCAATGTTTGTGGTTTTGACACAAAATGATACTGTATGCAGGGTTTTGTTTGGAAGAAATTGCTCCGAAAAATCAAAGTGGTAATTTGAACACTGGTTGGCTTGGTATAAATCTTAATTGCCTGTGCACTATTACAATCTGTTTAGGATTTCTGATGGTATGGCTCTATGGTTCTCTTACTCTGGCATTTTCAACTCTGAAAGTTTTTGGTTTTGACAACTTATTGAATTTTTCCCCTTTTTTAAAACTCAAAACATTAATTGAGATTATGAATGAATTCTTTGATTTTTATTGCACCCTTTTGTGGCTGTGTTTGCAACAGGAATTGATTTGGCTTGCACTAGAGATCTAGTGTAATGAAAGTACATAAAACAGTACGAAAATTCTGAAGGCTAAATTACATGAAAGCTGCTTCATGATCTGCGATAGTTGATAATGAGATGACGTTGGAAGGGCTAAAGTACGTAGTATTTGAAACATGAAAGCTACCTCTATATAAAGTAAGATACTGAGTAAGATCTTGGCACAGTTTATGATTCTGAGTATCCAATCGATTATCCATGGTGGGCTACTGGACTTCCCGATTGTCGACTATGTAATTGTTTTAAATTAGTGCTCATCTTTCACTGAAAACTGAATGCCTGGAAATGCCTATTCCTTTGCGATTGAAATGAAGTGTTTTTACATCGAAGAATATAATTGAAACGGAGATTTATGTTATGTTTTTTATTTTACTTGTTACTTGCATACCTAAAATGATTTGGGATTATATTGCCAACTCTCTCTAATTTGTGTGCAAACACTCCATAATGCTGAGATAATATAATTAATGCTAAATATTGATTGCTTTTGAATAGCAAACGGTTAGTAAATAAGTGACCTTCAATAGAAATCTAATTGTTCGCACATCAGTCTAGAACCCTGAGTATGCAGATTTGCCCGTTAATAACCTGTCATTGTAAATTTTGACAGCTTATTCTACTTCATCAGTGTCGTCAATGGTAACCGCAACCACCTAGCATTTCTGACATTCAGGATCAGAGCTTGATTATACAACAATTAGGAAGTTAGATTTGCATTTTTGAGAAATTTTAAATTGTAAAAGGGGATTTTCGTAACTTTCCAATTGTCTCACCAAAAAAAAAAGGGAATATATAATTTAAAAAACTTTGTGATTCATGGATGCTTCTAATGAAGTGTGATGCTTTACTTTCTTTCGGTTAGGAAAGAGCATGTAAAACTAAGCTATTATAAAGACATAGTTACAACTTACAATTTTACAACAAAATCATCTCCTTACTAAATGGAAAGCAGAACATTTTCTTCAAAGGACCTTACTAAATGGAAAGCAGAACATTTTCTTCAAAGGGAAGTTTATACCGGAAGATGCTACATAATGCGTAGAAATCTGTCTTGAGCAAGTTTTTTTTTTGTTGGGTTCAACTGTGTTTGGCAAACATATCCATAACTCTGCTCCGGCCATAAGCAAATAGCAAATTCCAAACTATGGAAAGTTGTGTCAAGCAGTTCACCTAGGAGATTCACGATGTTATGTTTTGACTTTTGAGGTGTAGATGAAAAATTGCTAATCAATAGCCAATATTAGCTTCGATCACGTCATATCTGAAGATGATGAAATCTTAATCCAGGATAGAGTTTAGAAGAAGCAACGTTTCAATTACAGTTGAAAACATATCAACTTGTGTGCAATGTAAATCCGCTGCTGATTCTCACTTAACCTGAAAGCACAAAAAGATTTATTAGCAGGCACTTGGAATTATTGTTACCGCAGGCAATAAAAGCCAATGACAAAGCAAGCTGCTTCAAAATACATAAGCAGAAGGCATGTCATTCTAGAGTCACTAGACTGCAACAAACTAGCGTCATACAGCAGAAAGGAAGAAAAAGATTTTGAAAAATATCTGGAATTACAACTGACAAATAAGAGGGTATATACAAGCTTTCGAGTAGCTTGAACCCTCCCCAAAATAAGCTAAACTAACTATAGGTCTACAGTGATATATAAATCTCCTGGATAGATGAGTGGTGCCATGTATAAAATGCCTAACTCAAATCGTTCCTCATCCCTCAAACAACCTCTTTACCTTCATCCTTGAGCTACAACTAACCGAAACAAATGAATGTTCCCTATGGTCCTTATCTATCAGACTGGTTAATGACAGGGACAGGAGGAGAAACTTGAAAGCTTGTCACCAGAACAGCAGTATCTTGCCCTTAAAATTTTTGCATTTCAAATACGCAATGGGTAAGATACATGTAGCCTCACAAAATAACTAATTTTATGAAGCTTATAGCACTAGTATTTATCTCGAAAATATATTCCTTTAATGACTCGAAACCTTCTTTTCATTTTGTATTCAGACAAACCAAATTGATTTACTTACCTTCACATGCATGTCAACTTGTCAAGCCTCCACTGGCGTACACTCCTGGAAACATAATCCACTTCATATTTTAAAGAACTTATAACCATATTCAGAACTAGTCATCCCCTCCTCCCAATCACCCATTTTACGGCCACCAAAAACTACCTGTTGGATACCCAGGTACCTGCACCAAGAAATTAAAAGTTATCTCAAAATATTATAGCAGAAGAATCATTACAAGACCACCAATAGGTGCAGGAACAAAATCAAGTCACTATGCTAATAGCTTGGATAATAAACTTACTCTGAGCTTAGTACGGTCAAGCAATTCAGCAAAACATCAATGGCTAAAACATCAGATGTTCCTAGATCTACCCTGTTGTATAATATTAAAGCCATTAAGTATCACAAGCTATTAAAGGAATTTTATCTAGAAGCATGACAAGTACTGTGATACATACCAAAATCGGCCCCAATTATCCTGAAATTCAACATTACTAATATCATGGAAAGATGAAGGCATCACTTGAGAAGCCTTGTCTGCATCATACATTGGATCATAATCCATTGAAGTATTTGCCAGCTAGCAGTACAAAGCACAAAAAGTTAGACAGTACTCACCTTATTAAAATAACACTAATAGTTAATACAACGAATACCAAGCTTCACGAAGAGCATGCAAAAGACAAAATCTAAATATAAATGCAGTAAAAGGTCAAAGGGAAGGTTTTTAAGCTTCAATTAGTACCAATTATCAAGTCTTAGCAACTTGTAAGGTTTCCCACATTTAAGCATATTGGACAATCTGATATGTAACCTGTCTCCAAACCCCATAACAAAAATAGTCTTCTCTGACATAGCACAAGAAAAGGCTATTGCAACAAGTTTACATGCTGTCAAGTGGTATGAAAGGACATAATGAACAAACACTTCATAAGGAAAGAAAAAAATCCTGAATTTTACCATTAGACAGAAAGTCCAACATATGTTTATACCTGTTTTCTAGCCACTAATATAAAGTCTTCAGATAATTTCTTATACCTTTTCTTTTATTTTGATTTGTTTTGTTTGGGGGAGACGATACACTGATAAGGCTTTTTTGGTTGCAAGGTTTTTCTTTTTAGGAAGTTTTGCAACATTTCTAAAAAAAATTCTGTAGTTTTTAACTTCAAGTTTACAACTTCACCCATACAAACTACTAATAATTAATTCCTCTAACTCTTCTACTCATCACATCATCAGTCCATCACTACTAATTACTCTACCAACTTACCAAGAGTACCACCACCACCGCACAAAATTATCTCAACTAACCTCCATTACCCACCACCACCCACACCATCTGCAACCTCGTCAACAAACATCATCTTCTTCAATTTTAACTATCCTCAACCTTACAGTCAGCCTCATGATCACAAGTTTAGACCATTGATTTGTAAACCCCAAGATTCAGTGACACCAAACTTCACATTAGAGCCTCATCAACATCACTCTTTCTCTCTTTTTCCGATCTCACGCACTCTTTCCTCATCAACAATGATTGAAGTTTAGCCAGTCAATGATTTCAATCAACAAAATCTTGTTATATCATCTAACCACATAAAACTACAAAGGGATGAATTGATTACCTTAATTCTAAAATAATCAGTCTAAAATCAACCGATAAAAAGGAAAAACTCAAGGAGCGAAATCTTTGACAATGCTATGTTGCAGTTGTTGAGTTAATGACAAAATTGTTTATGTAACTCCACGCTAATCTGATTTTTGCGTTCTCATAGACTCATACTTAAAGGCTTGAAGTTAGATGATTTTTAAGGCATTTTTACTGTTCTTTTAGCAGAAAAATTCTTAGGTATTAATGGGTTAAGTTGAAGTGTCAGTTAAAATGGTGGTGGGTCAATGGGTTAGTTATGGTGGTGGTGGCAGTAGGTCAGTGAACTAGTTATGGTGATGCCGTGATGGTGGTGGTGTTGCTTATGTGAGCTGTGATGAATGAGGTGGTGAAAGTGGTGGTTATGTGAGTTGTGTATAAATGAGGTGGTGGCAGAGTAAGCCTGCTGGGTCTTGTTTTCATATAATCATAAGGTTTACAAATAAATTAATTAAATCCTCTTACAATTTTGCATGAACCCCCTGCCATTCTCTAACCCCGTTGCAGCTAAAACAAAAGCTTCTTCTTTCAGTCAATATCAGATACTATAGATGCTTCTTTAAGCGCCACAATATTAAACCATTTGCGATTACTACCTCTGAAGTCTGATCCCAATTATATGCACCATTTGCCTTTTCTATTGTTCCCCTTTGTATGCCCTATACCCAATGAAGTTAAAACTTCCCGCCACAATCACTATCATTAAAGAAGTACAAAATAACTACTACTACAACAAAGCCTTAGTCCCATAGCAAAAGGACAAAAATTAAGATAAATTATAATGGAAACATTGATTTGTGAGTAAAATGATGATGGAGCATACAATTAGGGACGAAGAGAGTATTAGATAAGGAAACAAGAGGTCCTTTTTAGTAATAGGAGTATAGGACCTACATAGCTAAATTCATCATTAACAGAATATAAGCTATATAATGAGAGGAAAAAAAAGGGATATAAACTATGAAACCGTTCATTCTTTTCACTATCCTCTATAAGTAATTGCTGCCCTACAATACATAACTGGCATAAAGGATCATTTTGAAACCAATCAACACTTAATTGACTGATCAAGTCCCCACATTCTGACAAATAACTGATTTATTCCAGGCGTAGATTAAACTATTAAAGAGTGAATACCACTAAAATATTAACATGTATGGCTTCGCTAGACCCTTAAACATAAAAGATTTAAGAAATCCATATTTCATAAGCCATACCATTCTATCTTTACTTTGAATTTACATATGAGAGGAAAAGAATTTGTAGTTAACTTATGCAAATGATATTCATAATGAGCAACATATTATTGTGAACAGAGTTAACTTTCTTGGAAACAACTGATTTATTCCAGGTGTAGATTAAACTATTAAAGAATGAACACCACTAAATACATATTAATATATATGGTTTCGCTAGACCCTTACACGTTAAATCTCTTGTCTACAAACATATGACTTTGTAGGACTCGAGGTTTTATTTCCAGTTGGGCCCCAGAAAGGTTTCTCGCTAAACCTAGCGTCTGTTANCTGGGTCTTGTTTTCATATAATCATAAGGTTTACAAATAAATTAATTAAATCCTCTTACAATTTTGCATGAACCCCCTGCCATTCTCTAACCCCGTTGCAGCTAAAACAAAAGCTTCTTCTTTCAGTCAATATCAGATACTATAGATGCTTCTTTAAGCGCCACAATATTAAACCATTTGCGATTACTACCTCTGAAGTCTGATCCCAATTATATGCACCATTTGCCTTTTCTATTGTTCCCCTTTGTATGCCCTATACCCAATGAAGTTAAAACTTCCCGCCACAATCACTATCATTAAAGAAGTACAAAATAACTACTACTACAACAAAGCCTTAGTCCCATAGCAAAAGGACAAAAATTAAGATAAATTATAATGGAAACATTGATTTGTGAGTAAAATGATGATGGAGCATACAATTAGGGACGAAGAGAGTATTAGATAAGGAAACAAGAGGTCCTTTTTAGTAATAGGAGTATAGGACCTACATAGCTAAATTCATCATTAACAGAATATAAGCTATATAATGAGAGGAAAAAAAAGGGATATAAACTATGAAACCGTTCATTCTTTTCACTATCCTCTATAAGTAATTGCTGCCCTACAATACATAACTGGCATAAAGGATCATTTTGAAACCAATCAACACTTAATTGACTGATCAAGTCCCCACATTCTGACAAATAACTGATTTATTCCAGGCGTAGATTAAACTATTAAAGAGTGAATACCACTAAAATATTAACATGTATGGCTTCGCTAGACCCTTAAACATAAAAGATTTAAGAAATCCATATTTCATAAGCCATACCATTCTATCTTTACTTTGAATTTACATATGAGAGGAAAAGAATTTGTAGTTAACTTATGCAAATGATATTCATAATGAGCAACATATTATTGTGAACAGAGTTAACTTTCTTGGAAACAACTGATTTATTCCAGGTGTAGATTAAACTATTAAAGAATGAACACCACTAAATACATATTAATATATATGGTTTCGCTAGACCCTTACACGTTAAATCTCTTGTCTACAAACATATGACTTTGTAGGACTCGAGGTTTTATTTCCAGTTGGGCCCCAGAAAGGTTTCTCGCTAAACCTAGCGTCTGTTATTCAACCCTTTACTGCTTCAAGTTTAAAATTCAGCAAGAAATTCTCAACTCAACTACAATTCCCCCCCCCCCTTCTCCTTGTTGTAGTGTTTCAAAATATAATAATCATAATTATTTACACCACTCCAACTGAATAAACCTATCAGCATTCAACAATTTCACAGCGCTCCAAATGAGAGAAAAACCAGAACTATACCTGCAGATTTGAAGAATTAAAAGCCCCCAAGCGTCCCATCACGTACCAAGCTTGAATTACCTAAGATATTGACAACAATAAAGATATAGCTAGCCATAAATTGCATGTATGAAGCATCTGAGAGAAGTATTAGAGTCAATTGAAAACAAATGACATGTAAATTTCACTTACACTACCAAAAAGATCGACATCTCGATCTAATGGTGACCCATATAGTTCCACCCAGATGTATGAGTCTAGAGGATTAAAGCTGCCAAACAGCAAAAAGGATATGTAAGAGGAAAAAGTACAAAATTACAAACCTATAACTATGACCATCAACACATGCATTAGATAAGCTAACATTACTAATGTTCACCATCTAAATTTGTCAACTCTTTACATGATGACGAATACTACATAGGTAATTGACACATATGCATAGAGTTCAAGTGTGTGTACATGTATGCTTATCATACTTTGAATTTTACATGCAAGAGACTAGTATAGAAATTCCCTATTGGCTACAGGAGTACAAGATGTCTTGAAAAGGACTTAATACCTTGTTCTTTTGAGCTTATGTTTAGTTCAGTTCGGGGTTTGAGTGCACTTGTTTGTTTGTTTTTTTTACAATAAATAAATAAAATAAAAAATAATAAATTTCAGTTCAGTCCAGTCAAGTCAAGTCAAGTTCAGCCCAAAAGAACAACACTTAAATGATAGCCAAATCATATCTTGACAATTTTCATAACAATGGAATTGTAGATGCTAATTGGTTCTACTGGATTAAAATAAAGATTTTCAATCCAATTAAGCAAGGTGTAATTAACTAAAAAGTGCTTCTATCATCCATAAGAATTTGGAATACCCCCCAACAGTACATGATACAAGATCATTAATTGGATTCCTATTGTAATTTATCTAGAAGGAAAAGACACTAATATAAGAGGGTAACTTTGGCTGAGCCGTATGGAAGTGTTTGCAATTTTACAATTTTAGAAAGTACCTTCATATGTATGCGCCTTATAAGTTCGGTCTTAGGTCATAATAGACTTTCAGAATACTTATTATCTTAAAACTTCCAAAATGAATATCTAGAATCTTAAGAAAAGCATCAATGTTGATCGCCAAGCACAAACTGTAAGAAATTATCCATAGTTTTCGTGTTTACCCTCACTAGGATATAATTCCTGATAAGTTCATTTTATATGCATAATTCATCCCCGTTCTCTATTGGTTTTTGGCCCTAAGTTGGCCTTTTTGAGTCGATTTTAATGACATTTGCTTTCTTTAATGTCTCTTGTGTTGGTTTGATATTTATGCAGGAATTAGTGCTTTGTATCGATTTCCGTGCTATTTTGAGGTTTCGGCAAGTTGGTAGGAGTCATGACGCCATTTATGAAGCTTTGAGGAATCTTGGACTTAGTTAGGAAGCTGTTGGAAATGTAAAGAGTTTTGATGCATATGAGCAAAGACGGGAATCTCAGAAGCTTGGGCAACACTTGCTCAGGATCTCTCTCCCATACTGTATTCAAATTCCCAACCACTTTGTGATGCAATTGCATACGCAAAAAAACAACTACTGTATGATAAATCATTATGGTCAGCCTACCGTATATATTATTGTTTTCGGTGGCCTGATTACACTGATTGGCGCTACTACTGGGCCGACTTTGAGCACCATAGAGCTCTGTGGGTACTACGGCACCTGACTTGGCCTATTTTGCTGGTTGTGAATGGATGAAGTTAATGGAGGGTTAGAGGATCTGATGGTACATTGGCAATGGGAAGAGAGTCTCAGTTGTTCTTCCTAAACTAGCCAAGTAGCCATTACGAGGTTGGCCCACGATCAAGGATCATGGACAATGCAGGCATGCAGCTAGCGGGGAATGAGTCGGCTCTCACCGCTAACCAGCGTACCTTCATGAGGACGAGACAGTCTTCCCATTCTCAGCCTAGGAAGGAGCCCAAGCCACAATAGTAGTATGAGTATGATGGCTCCTGCAAACAATACAATAGGTGAGCCTGGGAACTTTCAACAACACCTGTTTGATAACTTCCAGCAGGACCACCGCCTTGCTATGTACCCTATCTATGATTACTTTGCGAGGCAAGGAGTAGTGCATGCTACGGGTCCCCATCCTACTTGGTACTCTTACCATGTTGGTGGTTTTGGAGCTGAGTAGGATAGGGGGAGTTGGTGATGGTAGGAAAACGTTGTATAATATTGTTTTTGGAGGTTATATTACTTTGATAGCTCGTAGATACTGGATCGATTTTGCTGTTCAACGTACCCCCGGTGGTGGGTGCTCGTTATTTGGATTTGGATTATTTTACTGTTTGTGAATGGATTAATACAGACAACAATTCCAGTGGTATGTTGGTTCTCAGGAGAAGGCGTATGTTGTTTTGCCCAACCCCACACTCAGTGGGTTGGCTCCAGATCAGGACTCTTAGACTATGCCTGTTGATTTTGGTGTTTCATTGATTAATGCACCACTCGAGGATGATGGTTTTTGGCGTTGTTGAAAAGTTGGGAAATTAAATGTATTTGTTGAGAAGATGTGTTGGAAGTGATGTCGATATTATTTCGAGCTTGTAATAGTACTTGCTATTTTATTTTATTGTCAAAGAAAAAAAATTCAAAAATCCATAACAACCAAAAAATTCAAAAAAAAAAAAATTGAAAAAATCCAAAAAAAGAATAATTCGAAAAATTTCAAAAAAAAAAATGTGTTGCTTTCTAGTTAGTTTTGTTGTAAATAGTATTCTAGTAGTTGTGTTGTTAAGTAGTTGATAGCTTGGATGTGCTGTTATTATCATTGAGATTTGGTTGATGTTGTTGAAGTTGTTGATTAGAGGATGGTTGTTGGCACTATCTTTGGAGTTGTTGACGATTATTTTCGGTACATTACATGCACAATTAGTTTTAGAAGGCAGAAGGCGCACGCTTTTAAAACTAAGCATGCGTATACCCTGCATCTCACCACATTATCCCAAATTTATCCTACCCTTCACCCTAACCACGTTACAAGATTAATAAAGTCCTTTTTGATCTGCATGTGCATATTTTTAGTTCTTGTGAAGTAAGTCAATTGCCAAAGCTAGTGAGTATTATTTGCATTTCGAGTCGACATTACATTAGGTTGAGTGAATACCCTTAAACACTTGCATGAGGTGTGAGATGTGGGATTAGGTTCCTCAAAATTGCATTCAAACACTTCTTGCATTTGCATTACAAATTGTTTCTTGGTTGGCAAAATGTGTGGAGTGACACCCCGTGAGCTACTCTTGCCATCGACTCCTATTTCTTACACGATTTTCTTTATGATTTTGAGTGTATGGCGATCAAGGGATTTTGATAGGTTGGTATAGGAACTTGCATACTCAGAATTGCTTGAGTAAATTATGTTTGCAAAGTTACATAGGGTGAAGTCATTGTCTATTTGATTTGTTTGCTTGAGGACAAGCAAAGGTTTTGCTTGGGGGGGGTAAACAAGCAAATATGAAAGCCCAGTGAGCCAAGAAGCAGCATGTCCGGGTCAAGTGCAGTGTACCCGACTCCCCGACTCATGTGCACTGTGCCCAACGGACTTTTACGTGTTTTCGAGAAATTCCGACTTGTTTTGACTTTGTATGTATAGGGTTTCTATCCTAGGCTTATGTATAACTTTTTCATGATTATTAGAGCCTAGTTTTACATAGTTTCTCCCTCTACAAATATACTCTCGTGTTACTCATTCTTTCAATAGTTCAATACAATACAATTCAGGTTCATTCAATTCTTTTATTTATTCTTGTTAATTTAATTTTATTGTTTTGTTTAGCTTTTATTATTAAGTTTAGTTTTTAATTTAGATTGGTTTGTTTATGCCCGAATTTCTATGTTAATTAGTTTTGTCAATTTAATTATGTTTTTAGTTTTAGCTTTTAATATCAGCTTGATTCCTACGATTTATAGTATGTGTGAGTAGTTTAATTTCTAGAGTTAGGGGATCCATGAGTCATCCTAATGAATTTGATTGGTAGTCGATTAATATAATTTATGTCGTTTCTAAATTCTTATTATCAATTTATATTACTTGCAATTGAATACTAGCCAGGTTTAATGGTTAGTCTGATAATTGTCGAAATGATGCCGAGAGGTAAGATTACTATAATTAAATCACAGGGATAATAGGCAAAACAAGTCAAAGCAAGCGAGAGCCGTTAGAAGAGCTTTGAAGGAGTCTAGATTCGAGAGATTTAGTGCACCTTAATTCAGAGCGTCGTTTATTTGTTAATCGGTTGTTAATCAGTTTGTTGTCGGTTTGTGGTGAACCAATGTCCTAGGCATAGTTTAATTGATTTATTTGTGTTTAATTCCTGTTTTTAGTGTTAATTAGTGTCTTAGTTAATCTCAAATTCAAAGACCCCTTACAACATTTTAGAATTAGTAGAAATTCAGTGTCTCCCCGTGGATTCGAGATCTCTGCTTCCCTAGCTACATTAGCTGGAGTTGTATGTTTATTTTTGATAGGTACGCGACTATCCGTTTCAATTTGTTTTGGAGGATGGTTGTTGGCATTTCCTTGGAGTTGTAAACGGTTCTCTTCGAAAGTGAAAGGGAGCTTTTGGTTTTTTATGTGATCGGGGTATGCCCAAAAAATTGAAGGGAAAATTTTACCACATAACAATTAAACCAGCCTTGCTTTACGGGACTGAATGTTGGGCATTGAAGCAGTGCCACCTCCATAAGATGAGTGTGACAGAGATGTGTATGTTACGTAGGATGTGTAGGCATACAAGAAAGGACAAAATACAAAATGAGGTAATTAGGAGGAAGTTGGGTGTTGCTTCTATTCAAGATAAAATGAGGGAAAATCGGCTAAAATGGTTTGGTCATATAAGACAAAGATTGAATAACGCTGCATTAAGGAGGTTGGAAGGTTGGCAACAAGAGGGAAGGAGGAGAGGTAGAGGAAGACGAAAGCAAACTTGGATGAGGGTTGTTAGTGGAGATATGAGCGTGTTGGGGCTTGAAGAACATTTAGTGTCAAATAGGGAAGATTGAAGGAAGAGGATTTGTGTTGATGACTTTTGCAACTCCTCATATTGATTCTTAGCCGACCCCAAATTAATTTGGGACTAAGGCTTTGTTGTTGTTGTCGGTTCTCTTCAGTACATTGCATGTGTATAGCCGCATTCTACCACATTATCCCAAACTTATCCTACGCTTCACCTAAGCCACGTTATAAGCTTAACAAAGTCCTTGATCTTCAAGTGCATATTTTGAGCTCTTTGAATCTTTCAGTCCCTTGCCAAAGCTAGTGAGTATTACTTGTATTTCAAGTCGACATAGATTGAGTGTCATTATAACCCTTAAACACTTGCACGAGGGTCTGAGATGTGGGATCAGGTCTCTCAAACATGCATTTAAACACATTAATGCATTTGCATTCTATCTCTATGGAGTGGTGAAGGTCGGAGCTTCAATATCTATATATTCAACAAAATGTGTGTAAAAATTTGGTAAATTAACGTTTAATTGATTAACTGTCGTTCAGTTTTGTTGTCATTTCATGGTGAACCTTCGTCCTAGGTTTAGTTTAATTTGGTAAATTCGTACTTAATTCTGTTTTAGTGTTATTTAGTCTTGTAGTCAGAATTCAATTTCAAAGGTCCTTTATAGCAATTTAAGTTTTTAGCATTAGTAGAAATTCAGTGATTCCCTATGGATGTGGATTCGAAAACTTCTTCCCTAGCTACATAGTTAGAGTCGTAGGTTTAATTTTGTTAGGTTAGAAACAACTTGTTCAATTTCCTATTAAATAAAGGTAATTTTAGGCGCTAACTATTTACTATGAACTCTTTGAAGTTTGAACACTGAAAAGCAAGGAAGGCTACAAAGTGTATGACACTTATATTAGGAGGGGGCAAATTCTGGGACATCTCAAAAATGAAAAAAATGTCAAAAGCTTTAGGATGGAGGACAAAAAATTATCTTTGACATATCAGTCAGTCAATCAATCGCAGCCTTAATTTCAAAAAAATTATCTTTGACATCAACAATTAAAATTTGAAAGAGATGCAGGAAACACGATAATTTCTAACTTACTCTCTGAAGCTGACTTTGAAGGCAAGGACAGAGCCTGTCTTAGATTTTTTGAAGTCTCGTCCCTTCTTTCTAACTCTTTCCTCAACCTATTGTTATATTCCATATTGCATTAAAAGAAACAATTAGTAGACCAAAACAAGATATGAATCATATGACCAAAGAGCAATTTTGAATAGGACAGAAAAATCATCAGCAATTGAAGAAAAAAAAAGCACCAGATAAGGAGAGACTAGATAGTAGATACTGTCTAAGACATCATAAACTCATACGTATCAAGAGACCCAAGGCAACTGAATACATTAACTAAGTTTGTTTATGATGCAATGAATTGCTTACGACCACCCCCTAGGGACCTTCCTACTCAATAATCAAATCCCCTAATGATTCGTTGTTAAGTCGTTAACTACTTATTTGCAAAACATTTTTGCATCAACAAGTACTATTCAGCAATTCATTGTTCAAGAAACCTTGAATTTTATTATTATTCAAATAAGCTGAATTTGTATCTAAAATGCTAACAACGATTTATAAGAAGAATGAAGAGAATCAAAGCCTCTCACATCCTATTAAGGCCTCATACACTTAGTTTTAAAAGGAGAAAGGCGCACCAAGGCACAAAAGGGTTGTGCGCCTAAAATAAATAAATAACCCATTGAGGCGCTTCGATGGGTTTTTTTGGGATTGTTTTAATCAATTTATAGTGCGCCTTTTGGAAAGCTTGCGCCTGTGCGTTCTAAAAGCCCCTGCCTGTGCTCTTTGTGCCCTGCGCCTAGGTGCGCGCTTTTTAAACTAAGCTCATACAATTGGTTCTCTTACTCCTATAGCTTCAAGAATGATTCAATCCTATGAGACATAATTAGCTAAGGTACGTTATGTGATAGAACAATGAAAGGATGCTTTATCTTAAGACTTAATAGTGTGAAGTGTTAGAAATATGACTAGCATCAAACAAAAAGGTAAGAATATTAATCTTATCTCGAAGGAGTGGTTGTGGCGTGACAAAAGATCACTGCCCTAAAGTCGAATTTGCCCCGTACTCGTACACACGGACTCATGGAAGTCGACCTCCTAGGGATACATAACCTTTGTTCCAAAGATGTACTACAATGGAACAAATTGAAAACAAAATCGAACAACGCCAAAGAAGGTTTTTTGTGTTTAGATTTTGTAGAGATATATTGGTTGTGTGCGCGTCCTCTCAAAGTAGAGAACTTTGGTATTTATGGAAGTGAATTTGGAGTCATTTCTACTCTTCTTTTTATGTGTGAAAAAAAAAACCTTTTATATGAGAGCACAAGGGAGTCATTTCTAATATACTTTCCATGTGGGATTGAGTTTGTTTTGTACTTGTCCTACTGCATGTTCTTTTGAAGCATTATTTTATGGAGTTCTCTTCAACTCCAATAATAACTCCAACGTGATGATTCAATTCGAGACAAGATTAAGCACCACATTTCCACAAAATAGCTATTTAATTACAATAACCTTCATAAACCTTTACGCATTGTTTCAGATAATTGGTTGAGGGAAGGAGCCTAGGAGGGGAAGGGAGAGGAAAAGACCCATCTTCTCTCCTCCTTAAATCAATACAATCCCGCTAAAATTGGAGTGTTGGAAGGAAAATGGAGCTCCCCCCTCTCCCTCTCGCGTTTAATCCTCTATCCCTCCTTTCCGTTCAAAATGTTGTCCAAAAATAATTTTAGGAATTTAGCTAACATGCAAAACATTCTTGCAAGACAAATTTCTTGGGCTAGCAAGGTACAATCGATTGTACCATACTACCATGGACATCCAATGCTTACAACAACAATCTTTCATGATGCCTGCAATGAGAATTTGAGACACCTAACCAATACCTAATTTTGGCATATTTGGCATCTAATTATTTTTTTTCTTTTCTGAAATTAGCACTTCTAACTCCGCCGGTGGGTTTTCCCACTGCCAGTCCAATCTTGATAAAGGAGGAGGGTTGTGGTAGGTCAGTGACAGCGAGCGTGAAACTTAGTCACATCTTATGAAAGAGAGTGGGAAAAAGAAAAGTAGTAAAGGGGAGCCAAAGATAAGATGGTGGACCTTGAGGGATGCAAATGCTAAGGTTTCACAGATAAAGTGATCAAGGAGGCGAATTGGGATAAAGAGGTGGATGCAAATGTAGCTTGGTCATAGATGAAGAGCTGTTTCCTTAGAGTGGCCAAGGAGTATGATGCATAAGAATACTTCTTAGTGGACTGAAGAGGTGAAAGCAGTAGTAAAACACAAAAGAGATTATTATCTGACATAGGGAAAATGTAGGACCAAGGAAACCTTCACAGAGTATAAGGATGCTAAATGTAAGGCAAAGGTAGCTATGTGGCATGCGAAAGAAAAGGTTTTTCAGGAGGTTTATGAAACGTTAGACTCTAAAGAGGGAGAAAAATAAATCTACAGCATGGCAAAGCGAAAATAAGAGGTGAGGAAGGCTATTGGCTTGGTAAAGTCTGTCAAAGATAAGAACCACAAGGTTTTGGTTTAAGATGAGGACATAAAAGACAGGTGGCAAGGGTACTTCGACGGATTGTTTCATGGCAGTCAAGGAGGGGTCACATGAGATACGTTAGTGGATGCGGAGGAAATTAACATGGAATATGTGCGGAGGATTAGAAGGGTAAAGGCGGAGACTGCTTTGAAAAAGATGAAACCAAAGAAAGCAGTTGGTCTTGATGTTATACCATTGGAGGTGTGGAGGTAGGTATTGATTGGGTAACAGATTTGTTTAATAAGGTTTGGAAGACTTCAAGAATCCCACAAGATTGGCCTTCGAGCACTTTGTTTCCAGTTTATAAGAACAAAGGATATGCCCAAGATTGTTCTAACTATCGAGGGATCAAGTTTATGAGCTACACTATGAAGTTGTGGAAGAGGGTGATTGAACATAGGTTGAGGGCATGCACAAGCATCAATGAAAACCAATTTGGTTTTATGCCTGGGAGGTCCACTATGGAAACAATTCATTTGTTAAGGCAAATGATGGAGTTCTATAGGACGCGGAAGAAGGACCTCCATATGGTTTTCATTGATATAGAGAAGTCTTATGACAAGGTACCAAGAAATGTACTTTAGTGGGCAATGATGAAAAAAGGTTTACCACGAAGGTATATTAACCTGGTTATCGGGAGGTGTCCACAAATGTTAGGACTTGTGGTGGGCTGACTAAAGACTTTCCTATAACAATTGGGTTGCACCAAGCATCGGGGTTAAGCCCTTTCCTTTTTCCAGTGGTTATCGATGAAATAACAAGGTCAATCCAGGATGAGGTACCATGGTGCATGTTGTTTGCGGATGATATCGTATTAGTGGATGAAACTAAAGAGGGGGTTAATGCCAAATTAGACCAATGGAGACAAAAGTTGGAGTCTAGAGGGTTTAAGCTAAGTCGGAGTAAGACGGAATATATGGAATGCCGCTTTGGGACTCGGAGGGGGGGTAAGTGATGCGGTGGTGAGGTTGGACGAAAAAGCCCTAAATATGGGCGAATGTTTTAAATATTTCGGGTTATTTATACAAAAGGATGGAGATATTGACCAAGATGTGACAAATAGGATTAAATCTGGGTGGCTTAAATGGAGAGCGGCCACGGGAGTGTTATGTGACAAAAGCATCCTGTTAAAGTTGAAGGGGAACTTCCATAAGATCAGTGGCAAGGAGCATATTCAAAACTAGAAGTTACAGAGATGCGGATGTTGAGATGGATGTGCAGGAACACTATAAAGGATAGAATCAGAAATGAAGTAATACATCGAAAAGTTGGTGTCACAGACATTGCAAGCAAATTAAGGGAAAATCGCTTGTGTTGGTTTGAACATGTGAGACGGAAACCCGAGGGAGCCCTGGTGCGACGAGTGGAAGAGTGTGATCATGGAGATCTCAAACGAGCTAGGGGAAGACCGAAAATGACTTGGTGGGAAGGGGTTAGAAAGGATATGAAGCTTTTAGATTTACAAGGGAATGAGGTTCTCGATCATAGGGGATGGAGGAGGAATATTTATGTGGATGACCATATTGAATGATTATTTTTGGTTCATGTAGCCGACCCTAATATTTGGGATTAAGGCTCGTGAAATTAGCACTTCCAAATGTCACCCTTAACTCAAAAATACGTCATAGTAATTCTTAAAACTGCATAATCTAAATTTTCATAGTACAAACTATTCACCAAATTAAATTAAAATAACAAAATCACCATAATTCAATTTTTAAAATTAAAAAAAAAAAACGGATTAAAGGAAAAAAAAAAATTACCCTTTTGCGCATGAGTTCAGGATTACCAATACTATCACCAAGAACACCTCTAAGTTCAACATCATTTTTACAAGCATCTTCCAATACTCTGTTTCATCATCAAAATTAATNCAATTCATTTGTTAAGGCAAATGATGGAGTTCTATAGGACGCGGAAGAAGGACCTCCATATGGTTTTCATTGATATAGAGAAGTCTTATGACAAGGTACCAAGAAATGTACTTTAGTGGGCAATGATGAAAAAAGGTTTACCACGAAGGTATATTAACCTGGTTATCGGGAGGTGTCCACAAATGTTAGGACTTGTGGTGGGCTGACTAAAGACTTTCCTATAACAATTGGGTTGCACCAAGCATCGGGGTTAAGCCCTTTCCTTTTTCCAGTGGTTATCGATGAAATAACAAGGTCAATCCAGGATGAGGTACCATGGTGCATGTTGTTTGCGGATGATATCGTATTAGTGGATGAAACTAAAGAGGGGGTTAATGCCAAATTAGACCAATGGAGACAAAAGTTGGAGTCTAGAGGGTTTAAGCTAAGTCGGAGTAAGACGGAATATATGGAATGCCGCTTTGGGACTCGGAGGGGGGGTAAGTGATGCGGTGGTGAGGTTGGACGAAAAAGCCCTAAATATGGGCGAATGTTTTAAATATTTCGGGTTATTTATACAAAAGGATGGAGATATTGACCAAGATGTGACAAATAGGATTAAATCTGGGTGGCTTAAATGGAGAGCGGCCACGGGAGTGTTATGTGACAAAAGCATCCTGTTAAAGTTGAAGGGGAACTTCCATAAGATCAGTGGCAAGGAGCATATTCAAAACTAGAAGTTACAGAGATGCGGATGTTGAGATGGATGTGCAGGAACACTATAAAGGATAGAATCAGAAATGAAGTAATACATCGAAAAGTTGGTGTCACAGACATTGCAAGCAAATTAAGGGAAAATCGCTTGTGTTGGTTTGAACATGTGAGACGGAAACCCGAGGGAGCCCTGGTGCGACGAGTGGAAGAGTGTGATCATGGAGATCTCAAACGAGCTAGGGGAAGACCGAAAATGACTTGGTGGGAAGGGGTTAGAAAGGATATGAAGCTTTTAGATTTACAAGGGAATGAGGTTCTCGATCATAGGGGATGGAGGAGGAATATTTATGTGGATGACCATATTGAATGATTATTTTTGGTTCATGTAGCCGACCCTAATATTTGGGATTAAGGCTCGTGAAATTAGCACTTCCAAATGTCACCCTTAACTCAAAAATACGTCATAGTAATTCTTAAAACTGCATAATCTAAATTTTCATAGTACAAACTATTCACCAAATTAAATTAAAATAACAAAATCACCATAATTCAATTTTTAAAATTAAAAAAAAAAAACGGATTAAAGGAAAAAAAAAAATTACCCTTTTGCGCATGAGTTCAGGATTACCAATACTATCACCAAGAACACCTCTAAGTTCAACATCATTTTTACAAGCATCTTCCAATACTCTGTTTCATCATCAAAATTAATCAAATCCCATTATAATTTCATCACCATTTTTTATATCAAAACTAAACTCAAAATTAGAAGGAAAAAAAAAAACGAACTTTGCCCAAGAAGGGTAAGTATTGAGGCGTTGTTGTTCTCTTCTATGTTTTTCTTCACGCAATCTAACAAGTCTTCTTCCTCTAGCACTTGTTCCTGAACCTTTTGCAGAAACTCCATTGTTACTTTCTTCTTCTTCAGTTGAAGATGAAGAAGATGCCTTAATGGTGGTGAATTTTTTCCATGAATTATGATAAAATGAAGGTTTTTTTAATGGATATGGGAGAAAAGAAGGATAGCTTAGTGTTTGCGCCATTAGTGAGAGTGTGTAGGTAAGGTGTTTTTGTTTAGTTTTTGAAGAGAGATCGATTTTTTTGTGGAATTTTTAAGCCTAAGTTGTCTGGCGACTGGCGTAAATTAGTTGTGTTCGGCTTTAGGATGGGCAGAAGTAAGACATAAATATAAAATATAGATTTAGTTGGATGAGGAATGGGGCATTAAGTTCGATTACTTTAGATTAAACAACTTTTTAATGTTCTAAAATCTTTCACTATTCATTTTTTTAAAAGAATGGTAATTAGATAGATGTCGCGCATACGATCAAATCAAATTGGTTGAAGTGGAATGGAGCTTTCTATGTGATTTTGGAGTATGCCAAATAAATTAAAGAAAAAAAAGTTTACTGCAAGACTATTAGGGCATTAGGTTGGCATTGCTTTTGGGCTTAAAATATTGTAAGCTCATAAGATGAGTGTGGTAAAGATGTGTATATTTCAATTAATGTAGGGCATACAAAAGGAAAAAAAGATTAAAAAAAGAAAAAAAGAAAAATCAGCTAATACAGAAAATGTCCACCTTTCATACTAGAAGCCACACCACACAGCAAGGGTACTTTCGTAGTTTAGTCCACTCTTTCATCTTGTTTTATCAAAACCATGGCTAGTAGAAGAGAGTCGAGATTTGTGGTTTTAAAAAATAGTTTAGCAGTATTTTAATTTATGTCCTTTTCTTGTTTTAAAAAAACTAGGAGACAAGTATGTCCTTAGAAAAGAGAATAACTCCTAAGAAGCTCTGTCAAGCTATGCAATCTCAGATTCTTAGCCAAGCAACCCTCAAATTTTCATGGAGATGTATGTCCTTAGAGATGAGAATACCTCCTAAGAGGCTATGTCAAGATACACAATCTCAGATTCTTAGCCAACCAGCGGGCACCATGATCTCTGCATCGTGACACAAGAGGCAATCCATGGAGTGCAAAAGTAAAATCAAAACACTATGCCTTGAAAACATCAACTTCTTAACTCCAAAATCATAACTTTGTGGAATGATAGCATACAGATTCTGTACAATATTATAAAACTGTTGCACACATTTTTCTTCCAAAGTGAAATGACGGAAGCAACAAAATTCTATAGCATTAATAAATTAAGGTCACTAATCATTGCTTAGACGCAACACATAATATTACTTTACAAATGATCATAAAAGGAAATACAAGGGAAAGGTGATGAAAGAAGCAGACAGTAATCAGGCATAAAGTGCGGGAGGTTCAGCATGATTCAAGTTCACATCTGCTACCATTTAAGAACCATGCCCCGATTGAGAACTGTCAGCAGGAAAAGATCTGGAGACTCTATTTTCACTTTGTGAAGAAAACAGATTCGGATACGTGAAATCTGGATCATCATCCATTGATGGTATCCTCTGAGGCTGATGGTTTGGGAGTTCTTGTTTAAGAGCATGCTCTCCATTAGTAGTATGTTTTAGATCATTCGATTGTTGCTCATCTCCAACGCTTTCACCTGATATCCAAGGATTGGAAGTATCGTCATCACCAGAAACATTTCTGTCATCTACTTGAAACTTTTCAGTTGCAGCAGAGTGATAGTCACTACTAGCATGAAATGGGTTCTCCACAGCACTCTCAGGGGACTGCATGACACTCTTACTCTTTGAAAGTTCAGAAATTCTGACCTCGGCAAGACTGGCTGCTGATCGAGCAGCAGCAGCAGCACATTCAGCAGATTCTGCAGCAGCCATTGCAGCAGCCAACACATCATGTAAACCCAAATTTGCCTCAGTTTCGCGCACTGGAGGTGGAGATTGACTGCTTCTGTTTTCGACAGGAAATGGTGCTGTAGGCAAGGAAGATGGAGGTGAAATGAAGGGCAGAAACTGTTTTGATTCCCCAAGAACAGCTGAAGACTCTGGTGAGTCAAGCTTCACAGAACGTAACTTGTCCTCAAGATCAATGTCAGACGGTTGTGATTGGAAAGAAATCTTCTCACTTTGCTGTGGTGATGAGGTGAGTTCTGTATCTGCACTTGGCCTCAATGGCACCTTGGGAACTTCAGGGAAGTCTAATTTGTCAAAGCTTTCTTCAGAATCAGAATTTTCATTAGGATCTTGAACTGAAGCAGATTGCAAAACTTCATCGTGTTTCTGTTCAGGAAGGGGGACCTTGGAGCCACTAACAAATTGTTTTGGTCCATTCTGTGGAGAAAATTAGCACACATATCAGATAAAGCAGGAGATGATTCTTCAAAAGGCTGCAAAAGATATAGTTCAGTATCTGTTTTCTTCATACTTACCAATAAATCTTCATGGGCCTTAAAAAGTTCAGATTCAGAAGGAGATGGATCCCATTCTAATTCATGCTCTTCGGCAATTTCTTTCAACAACTTCAATTTTTTTTCAGGGGAAGGAGCACGGACTGACAACAATTCTACCAACTGCATAGCCAGTAAAGATTTGTCAAGATACTAGAACAAGATGAGAACAAGTCTGCCACATAAAAATCAAAAACAGAAAACGATTAAAACCTGCCGATTAACACCACAATCAGGCATAAGCTCTGTAGCGGCAGCTACAAATTCTTTCCCATATTTAGAAGCAAATGACATCTGAACCTGCAGTAACTCGGGCAAGTCTGCACATCTTGGAGCAGCAAAACAGATACTAGATATGGCCTCTTTCAAGTCTAGTGGACATTCCCTGAGCAAATATTAAACCAGAAAACTTTAAATCTTAAGCAGGCAAACGGAAGTGAGCCCATGATTTCATATGCTCATATACTCAACTACCCAAGAAAACCTAATATAAAGATTCAATTCTTATGGAGCAGAAATATCAAAAGCACCAGTACTTATATAAAGTGCATAATGGTGTGTTTACCCTTATAACAATACTTTTTTCAAGTCTAGTGGTTGGTTTCCCAGTGGATAAATTGTCAAGTCTAATTGTTGAGCTTGATTAGTTAAACTTCGTTTTGCTCATGATTTATTTTTCTCCTGTTCTTCCTTTTCTCTCTTAACATATCCTTTACATTTAGTTTTCAGCACAGGAGCTTGTTTCACTCTGTGCTTTGATTTATGTCTACACTGCTAATGTCTCAGCCAACCTATAAATGTCAATTTCAGAAACAACAAAGTGCGTGTTGTGTTACTTTCAGTAAATTCATCAGTATAAAATGTTTAGCTACTTCCAATAATTATAGCACTAAACTGGTTGCTCACACTTCCAATGTTTAGCTATTTTAAAAAAAAATAGAATTTCACGCTTGAACCTGGTCAGTTGCTCACAAGACAAAAGAATTTTCAATTCCGAGCTCCAAAAACCTCTGATTGATCTCTCCAGTAAATCAGCTAATAGATTTTTAAAATTGCTTACCATTATCAGCTAGCCTTAGAGTTCACTCGATTAAATTTTGTTTTTCAGTCCCAGATAAGTTTTATATCTGTTGGGTACTAAGCTGAGGATGCTCATGTTGGGCATATCTATTTCTTTGAGACGTTTGACTATTTAATTCAACTTAAATGTATTTCTTCTTTATGAAGCTGAGACATTTAATTCATCTCAGATGGAAATCATGCGTGTTTTCACATCTGAGACCTTGATTTGCATCACGAGAGTTGTGCTTTTACAGCATACCAGAGTAGTTAGCACGGTTATGTGCAAATCGGAACTAATTAATGATATTATCAGTTGACATATCTTAGGAAGCTCACCAATATCCAGAAGTTCTTTGGAAAAACTGAACATTTGAACAGCATAAAACAAATCAATAGGGGGGCAAAATTAAGTGTAATGCCTATGTCTCATCAGAAAGCCATATCACCAAGTGATAGTCACAAGAAGGAATGTTAAGATGATGCAAATTGGAAGAAAACAAGGGAAAGCTGACACGTGGCAAGAAATATATATCTTTTGCACACTGCTACTGATGTCTAATTAAAAGTGTCTACAAGGGAACCAACAGAATCGATGCCTAGGCCAAAAACATTCAATAGTTGATGTCTCTGATTGATGTCGGTGAGAAAAAGGCTCCAGCTAAGAGAAGTAATGATAAGTACCAAAATTGCCTTCTATGTGTGCCGTTTTCACTCTAATTGAAAATTGAGGACTTAAAATTAGGAGTTTTTGTAAACAACTACCTACCTATTTAAAAAAAGATTACACAACTACCTACTTGTTTAGTTTTTCTTGTATACCACTACCAAAATTGGGAACGTTGAGATTAAGCACCCGTTAATACAGTGAAGGAGAATTGAATGAATTGAAAGGAGGAGAAGGAAGAATTGAATGGAGGGATTGAGAAAAGAGGTTCAATGACCATTTTATTGCAAGGGCATTTTTGTAATTTTCTTAAAAAAATAGAAGAAAATTGGTAAACTCCGCCAGTGGATTTTCCCACTGCCAGTCCCAAGCCTGGATAAAGGAGGAGGGTTGTGGTAGGTCGGTGACAGCCAACGTGAAACTTAGTCGCATCTTATGGCATGAACCAAAATGATGACTTCGTGGGAGCGTTCCCTACTCAGCGACGCGCTGCACTTCCCAGACCCGGGTGTAGTGATAAATATGCAAGGGTTGCTAGGTCGTCGCCCCGAAGCGACGCGCTACATTGCCCGAATGTGGTGTCAAATAAGCAAGGGCATGCGATTGGGGCGTTCCCTACTCAGCGACGCGCTGCACTTCCAAGGCCCGAGTGTAGTGATAAATATGCAAGGGTTTCTAGGTCGTCGCCCCGAAGCGAAGCGCCACACCGGCAGAGGGTGGTGTCAAATGAACACAGGATTGTAAGTGGTGCAAGAGAGCGAAGGAGGAAGGGGTCTATTGTTGGTTTACGGGTTGGTTCTTGGAATGTGGGGTCTCTAACGGGGAAATCAGCAGAAGTGGTGGAGGTAATGAAGAGAAGACGAGTAAACATCTTGTGCCTTCAAGAGACAAGGTGGACAGGATAGGGGGCTCGGTGCTTGATCTTGGGGTATAAGGTGTTGTATGCTGGACAAGAAAAGAATCATGGTGATGGAGTTAGGAATGGAGTAGCTGTAGTCCTTGATGAACGGCTTTCGGAAGAGGTAATCGAGACTTATTGGAAGAGCGACAGGTTGATAAGGGTGAAGTTGTTGTGTGGTAATGAGATTGTAAATGTTATCAGTGCTTATGCTCCCCAAGTTGGGCTAAGTGCGGAGGAGAAACGACAATTTTGGGAGGATCTTGATGAGGTGGTCCAAGGTGTCCCTCACACGGAGAAGTTATATATTGGAGGTGACTTGAATGGGCATGTTGGGGACCGTCGGGATGGTTTTGAGGGTGTTCATGGGGGTTTTGGGTATGGGCAGAGAGACGATCACGAAGAGACCATATTGGATTTTGCCCACTCATACGACTTAATTTTGGCTAATACTTGGTTTAGGAAGCAAGATTCCCACTTGATAACTTTTCGTAGCGGAGAAAATGCAACTCAAATAGACTTCCTGCTCACAAGAAGGGAGGATAGACAAAGTTACATAGATTGCAAAGTCATCCCAAGAGAGAGTGTGGTTACCCAACACCGGCTATTGGTGATGGCTATCCGTTTAAAAGAGAGTGGGAAAAAAAAATGTAGTAAAGGGGAGCCAAGGATAAGATGGTGGACCTTGAGGGATGCAAATGCTAAGGTTTTCACACAAAAAGTGATCAAGGAGGCGAATTGGGATAAAGCGGTGGATCCAAAGGTAGCTTGGTCACAGATGAAGAGCTGTTTCCTTAAAGTGGCCAAGGAGGTAGTGGGGAAATCAAGGGGAAAGAGTATGATGCATAAGGATACTTCTTGGTGGAATGAGGAAGTGAAAGCAGCGATAAAACACAAAAGAGATTGTTACCTGGCATTGGGAAATTGTAGTACCAAGGAAAACTTTCGCAGTGTATAAGGAGGCTAAATGTAAGGCAAAGGTGGCTGTGCGGCAAGCGAAAGAAAAGGTTTTATAGGAGGTTTATGAAAGGTTAGACTCTAAAGAGGGAGAAAAAGAAATCTACTGAATGGCAAAGAGAAGACAAGAGGCGAGGAAGGCTATTGGCTTGGTAAAGTGTGTCAAAGATAAGAACCATAAGGTTTTGGTTCAAGACGAAGACATAAAAGACAGGTGGCAGGGATACTTCGATGAATTGTTTAATGGCAGTCAACAAGAGGTCACAGGAGATACGGTAGTGGATGAGGAGGAAATTAACATGGAATATGTGCTGAGGATTAGAAGGGTAGAGGTGGAGACTGCTTTGAAAAAGATGAAACCAAATAAAGCAGTTGGTCCCGATGGTATACCAGTGGAGGTGTGGAGGTGTTTGGGTAAGGTGGGTATTGATTGGCTAACAGATTTGTTTAACAAGGTCTGGAGGACTTCGAGGATCCCACAAGATTGGCGAAAGAGCACTGTGGTCCCAGTTTACAAGAGCAAAGGAGACTCCCAAGATTGTTTAAACTATCGAGGGATCAAGCTTATAAGTCACACTATGAAGTTGTGGGAGAGGGTTATAGAACATAGGTTGAGGGCATGCACAAGCATCTCTGAAAACCAATTTGGTTTTATGCCTGGGAGGTCCACTATAGAAGCAATTCATTTGTTAAGACAAATGATGGAGTTTTATAGGGCGCGGAAGGACCTCCATATGGTTTTTATTGATCTAGAGAAGGCTTATGACAAGGTGCCAAGAGATGTTTTTTGGTGGGCAATAATAAAGAAAGGTATAGCACAAAGGTATATTGACCTGGTTAAGGACATGTATCGGAAGGTGTCCACAAATGTTAGGACTTGTGGTAGGTTGACTAAAGACTTTTCTATAACAACTTGGTTGCACCAAGGGTCAGCGTTAAGCCCTTTTTTTTTTGCAATAGTTATGGATGAAGTAACAAGGTTAGTCCAAGAGGAGGTACCATGGTGTATGTTGTTTGCAGATGGTATCGTATTGGTGGATGAAACTAAAGAGGGGGTTAATGCTTAATTAGACCAATGGAGACAAAGGTAGGAGTCCAGAGGGTTTAAGCTAAGTCGGAGTAAGACGGAATATATGGAATGCCGCTTTGGGACTCCAGAGGGGGGTAAGTGATTCAGTGGTAAGGTTGGATGGAAAAGCCCTAGATATGGGGGAATGTTTTAAATATCTCGGGTCATTTATCCAAAAGAATGGTAATATTGACCAAGATGTGACTCATAGGATTAAATCTGGGTGGCTTAAATGGAGAGCAGCTACGGGAGTGTTATGTGACAAAAACATCCCGTTAAAGTTGAAGGGGAAGTTCTACCGAACTGCCATAAGACCAGTGTTGCTCTATGGTACAGAATGTTGGGCTTACAAGAAGGAGCACATTCAAAAAATAGGAGTTACGGAGATGCAGATGCTGAGATGGATGTGCGGGAATACTCTAAGGGATAGAATAAGAAATGAAGTAGTACGTCGAAAAGTTGGGGTTGCAGACATAGCAAGCAAATTAAGGGAGAATCGTTTGCGTTGGTTCGGACATGTGAGACGGAGACCTAGTGCGACGAGTGGAAGGGTGGGATCATGGAAATCTCAAACGAGGTAGGGGAAGACCGAAAATGACTTGGTGGGAAGGGGTTAAAAAGGATATGAAACCTTTAGATTTGCAAGAGAATGAGATTCTTGATCGCAGGCGATGGAAGAAGAAAATTTATGTGGATGACCACATGGAATGATTAATTTTGGTTCATGTAGCCGACCCCAATTTTTTGGGATTAAGGCTGTTATGAAAATGTAGGTAGTTTTTGACAAAAACACCTAAGTTGTAGGTAGTTATTGACAAAAAAAGCTTATAAGATTATATAAAGTTTATATATGTGTCCCAAATTCCCAAGAATGTATTACTGCATCAATTTTGTTTTCTGTTGAAGGATTGCATTATAGATCTTTGGAGTTAATTTGTAGATTTGATGAGAAGCACTAACAATGATTTACACAAATCAAAATCCTTGGGTTGCTAATGTTTGAGGGGTGTATATATCATGATGCAAGGAGGGAGCAGAACCAAGAACAAACTTGTGTCTTAGGGCATGTTCATTGAGCCTATGATTTTCATTCAAGAATCCTAAGAGAAGCACAAACAGCACAAGTGCAATTGGGTGTATTCGAGACACATATGATGGTTGGTATGCAATATTGAGAACGAAGCATAGCCTAAACCATACTTTTCCTTTTGGCTATTATGTTTTGGAGGCTATTATGGCAAGCCAAGAAATGATAATGACATTAAGACTGAAACTATCTAATTTTGTATTATCTAATTTTTGAATAAACTTTTGACATTATTTTTACACTAAGTGATAAGGGGACAAATTATAAAACAAGATATCATGGTCGTATTAATGAGAATTTTCTAAACAAGTAAGTCTTATTATTTAATTCAATACAAAATTAAAATTATTTATTGCTAAATAAAAGCTAATAAGAAGATCTGAATTCAAGAAGCTATTTTTTGAGCTTATCTAATTTGGGAAAAAAAAAAAAAAGGTAATAACCAATAGAATGCTTAATGAAGCTCAACTCAAGATAGCCTAGTCATATGATTCGGCAAAATAAAGGTTTGTCATCTGTTATTTATGAAGAGATCTATTATTGAGACGAGAGGACTTTTAGATTAATGTCATATACTTTAAATAATCCGGTTCAAGATTTGATTATGCGACTTTGGATAAGTTTATGTCTGTTACTAATTTAGTTCACTGGTTTATCTTTTTATTATTGATTTGTGCTTTGTACCTTGAAATTACGTTTGAGTAGTGTATTTATCTTGAGTTTAGTTGAACCTTAATATGGATATAAATGAGCATGTCGCACATCATCATCATTATAATAAAACTTTAATCCCAAAAAAATGGGTCTGTTGCATGAAACGATTTTCATCCCATATAACTATCCATGGAAATCCCTCTAGTCTATTCATGTCTAACCAAAGCCAAATAAGGTTGTAAACCCCACCTCGCCCTGTCCTTTTTAACTTCTTTAACCCAAGTCAACATCTGTCTCCCCCTACCATTGCGGAGATTTTTGTCATCCCAACCCAATATCCTTCAAACCACTGTATCTCTTGATCTTTTTTCCAAATGCCCAACCAAAGTAGTCGGATCTCTCATATAATCATATTTCATCCTCACTATCAACAAGTCCAACTTTCTTCGTAGTATCTACGTTTCTTATTTTGTCCCTCAAAGTAATACCACACATCCACCTCAACATACTCATTTCTGCTAGACCCAACTTCTAATATGCCCCTTCCAACCTAGCCAACATTCTAGTAACGCCAAAAACTTACCTTTTAATAGCATGGGCACGTTTCGTTTGCATAACAATTTAGTTACTCTCTCTATTTAAGCCACCTAAACTTCATTCGATGGGTTAAATCTTGGTCAATGCCCCCTTTTGTTCCTCTACAATATTGATCCAAGATACTTAAATCACTCACTAACTGATTTTTCCTTACCGTCCAAAGTTACCGCATCTTTGTTCTGTCTCCTACGAATACTAAAAATGGCACTCCATGAGTCCATGTATTGTCTTTTTGATGAAATTTAGTGAATGTATCCTTAGATTTATAAAGAGTATTAATTTAATAATTCTTTATCAACCATTAAACCCTAGTCAAAAGTACGTTTTATTAACATAAGAATGTCAGATTTATTAAAATAAGAATAGTGAATATAAATTACTAGGGTCTTTCAGATGTTGTGTTTAAAGAATTTAAATTGCTAAGGTTGCATGAGTACAAATATCACAGCATCATTAAGGAAGCCAGTAGTACTCAAGAGAGGTTATTGGTTCAAAAAAAAAATCCTACGCATTACAGTCACAAGCCAAGCTGGATACTGTAAGAGATCTTATTTTTAATCCTAAGCTCAAGTCAAGCTTAGCATTGTTCACCCTTGACAAGGCTCATTAAAACCCTACCGTTTATGCTCTAATAATACCATTTCTCCTAAATTCAAAATAGCTTCTTAAATCATTTCAACACCTTGTAAGTTGTTAGCAAACAGACAATGAACATGTGAAGACTCTCCCAGTGAAATCCAATATTTAAGTTAATGAAATACAGGGAAGAAATAACTAAATATACAAGGAGGCAATGCATCAGCAAGCTTAAACATTAGAATTTAAAGTTAACTTGCAACTAATGGTCAGGAAAACAGCATCCTGATCAGTTTTGGCTTTTGGTATTCTGTTGTTTCCATTTATTTTGCAGACTACCTACCCATATGTTTCTATTGTTCAAGTTCCCAAAGTCGATCCTTTTGGTGGTGAATTAGTGATGGTAGGCTGATAGCTAGACTCCAACTATTTCCGTCCCGAAACATGATTTAATAAACACCTTTTCACCTACTCTAATGCATAAAATTATAGCATAAATTAAGGAAAGTTAGTAGACAAGGGGTCTACAAATAGCTCTAGTTTCCTTGATTAATCGTTCTTGGTAAATACTGATTCGACAAAGCCAACCCATAATGGTTGAGTGCCCAAAAGGTCCAAATTAACAGTGAAATTTAAGTAAAACTGCATAAGGACTTGATCATGATCTCTACCCTCACCATGAACACAAACCACCCACAATTAGGATACATCTCAAATAATTTTTTAAACATATCATACAAATTGAAAATTACATAGTGCATTGTCTTTGGAAGCAAGGACTATGTGCCAATTTATTCTATGTTTGTTACGAAAACTTTAAAGGGGGAAAGAAGTAACCTCTGAGACTCAATAATGGGAAGGCGGACAGAAACAAGTTCACAGAACAATTCAATGATCTCTTGTGCAGCCATCATATTTTCTTCTCTCACTATATGCTCCACCTAAATTTCATAAATCAAACATTATAAAGGACAATCCTCTGTCATCTAAATGACATATTGAAGCAATAACAATGCACTCTAAAGCAATAATCAGAAACGCAACACATCAAAACGAACCCGAATACGAGCTGTAGCTTCTTGACCAGTCTCCAAAAGCTTAGCAATATCTTTGCGCATTTGCCTAATCTGAAGCTCCCTCCGATTCCTCAGCAACTTAATCCTCGGAATCGTAAGTTTCAAACATGTTTTACTGCCACAAAGTAACACACATTTTGCAACTTTATGAATCACAACAATTTTAATTTTAAAAAAAGATAATAAAAAAAAAAAAAAAAAAAAACTTGATCAAACTGTGACATTAACTGCAGATTCGATTATTCACTAAGGTGCATATTTTCATCCGCAGTTAAATGACACACATCAACAAATCAAACGAGCCAACGAGGACTACTCACGACTCACGACATACGAATGGCAGTTATGCTGTAATGTTTTCCCAAAACCGAAATACGTTCCAACAACAAATAATCCAAATTCTGGAAATGCTAAAAGAAAACACAAAAACCCCAGGTAACATTAATTTTCCCTTGAACTAAATTGACCCCAATTAAATTAATTAAAACAGTAATTAAACTAAAACAAAATTAAATTAAATCTTCAGGATAATACAAAATGCTCAAATAATTCAGCAATAAATAATCCGAATTCTGGAAACCCCACATAATATTGTTTTCCCCTTGAACTAAATTAAACCTAATTAACTTAAATTAA